>JBBPKK010000225.1:0-37869 GCA_038089215.1 Tylopilus vinaceipallidus
CGCGCTGGCGGCCGTCGCGGCGGCGCTTGTGCACCACGATCACCGGCGGGTGTGCCGTGGGCACGCCGCCCGCGTCACGGGCGGGGACGTGCGGCGGGGCGAGGGGCGCCTCGGACCACCCCGCGGGGGTGCGGTCGAGGACGGGGGGCGAGCGCACGGCGACGGCCTTGGCGGGGCATGCGCGGGCCTTGGCGATGTCGATGCGTGGGGGGGCAGGGCGGGCGCGGCGTTGGATGGAGCGGAGGGCGAGGAGGCGATAGCGGTGCTGGCGCGCGATGCGGTCGTAGCGGGCGTTGGTGTGGCGGAGGCGGCGGCGGAGCTGGGCGAACTGGGCGTTGGAGAAGATGCGGGCCATGGCGGTCGACATGCGGGTACGAGAGAGAGAGAGAATCAGAAACGAATGCGGTGTCGAGTCTTCTTTATGGCAAGTCACGCCCTGCGTGATAGCGATGCAGACAGACCTGGGAAAAAAAAACAGCGGGTGGGTGGCCAGACGGGGAAACGGTGGCCAGGCAGGGGCCGTCTTTATACGCACCACGCCACTGTCCCGGGTGCACGCCGAGGATGTCTCGGACACAAAGCAAGTCGCTTGCTCCCTCTGCGTTCCGGTAAAGGTCCGCTCTGCCGAAACAGGCATCGACTAGGATCGACATATGAGACACGTGACCTCATGTCACTGGCACTGCCTTCGGTGGTCCTGGCATCCTTCTGGACCTTGCTCACGGCCTGGCAACAAGCCTTTTGTCGACGGCGCCTGGCATCTCTTGGTGACTTTGTGACATTTAGCCTGGGGCACCGCGGGGATCATTGCCCGCTGGCAGCCCTGCGCGTGGGAACTTTGAACAAAGGAATAAATGACTTGGGTGACACTCGTTTCAAACTTACCTTCTACGTTTGTTCCTTTGCATGAAAACGCCGGCACGTCTGCGCTGACAGTTCCTCGTATACTAGCGTTTTATGCAGGGCCGTGAAGAAGATCGGAGGTACGTATAAAGACAAAGAATAGGAGGTGCGCCGTCCGGGTAGTACATAACGTGCAGAAACCGTCCGAGAGACCGTAGTTGTCGTGAAAACATAGATCTCGATCATAGATCAGCCCGTCCCCTTTGCGCCTCGCTCCTCCACGCCCCCAAGGAATACCCGTCATGCAATGCGCCCTGGCTAGCCCGTCGAGTGAATATGGCATCTCCTTGCGTTTCGACGTCCCCCCGCTTCCGTTTCAGACGACGTGGCGGGACGGTGATCCCGAGGCCACGGCCAGCGCACGTCACCCCGATCTGCGCATCCACGTCAGCCACGGCCCACCAACCCGCCCGGCACCACTTACCTGCGTCGAGGCCGCGCATCCATCCGGCGCGCCAGCCATGCCCCGGCAGTGGATCTCGAACGGCGACGAGGCGGCATCGCGCGTCGCCGCCCCCGTTCCCCCATCGTCTGCTGGCAACGCCACTGGCCTCCACCGCGGTGCGCCAGGCACCGGGGGCCCACACGCGGCTGCGCCGTCGACAGCGCGCAAGCCGAGCCCGAGCGGCGACAGGCACGCCGTCGCCGGTTTCGCTCGCGCGCCGTCCACGCTGCCCTGCCAGCGGCCCACCTCCGCCTGCGTTGGTCCGCCCGCAGTCCGGTCGAGGAGAGGCAGTCGCTCGATCGCCATCGCGGAGACGTGCACTTCGGGCCGCGTGTCGATGCGGAGACCGGCCCGGAAAGCGGATCGTTTGGCGTGGTAGGTCGCCCGTTGTGTGCGACGACACAGGGAAGCGATTTGACGGTACCGCACGTTGGCATGGCGGAGTCGGTGAAGGAGCTGCGTAAAGTGGGTGTGGGACAGCATTGACATGGAGAAGTAAGAAAAGAAAAACAGGTAAGGGAATGGGAACGGATGGTTAGGGAGGGTGATGTCCAGGCGAGGTGCTGCCCGAATGGCTGTCTTACTTTTGAAAGGATGAGAGAGAGCGCAAGAACGTCAGAAGAAAAGCCAAGAAAAGAAAAGCGACGTCGTGAGGTGGGTGCCAGACAGCGAAACAACTAGCGGACGAGACATTTTTATACTGTATTCGCCCCGGATGACCATGTACGTTTTGTGGGTCCACTGTCCGATTCTGACGCTCGACAGTTGCGGGATAGCGTCAATCTGTGGGTGCAGGCGTTGTTCCAAAAGGGATCGACATCATGCACGTGACTGTATATCGACACGAATACAAAGACGGTCGTCAACACGCGGTTGTCGGTGGGTGCACTTTGACACGCGATTGGGTGTGAGCGTGTTCGACATGCCTGCCCTGGCACACAAGATTGGCAAGTTGGCCGTCCCACTCGACCTCCGGAAATGACTGATCGCTGATACCAGGGTCCCTGCTCTTTTGTCCAAATTGCGGTACCCTTCTCGCCTTACCGCAGGGCGACGAGCAGACCGTGACCTGCGAACAATGTCATCACGAAGAACCCGCTTCCTGTACGTCCCATCTGCTCCGCGTAGGCGCCACCCCTTGGTAACTGGTGGCGTAAGCGTACGAAAACATCGAGATCGTCACGCGCTCCCATCCGGACGCCTTCCCGTCCGCTCTGCGACAAAAGCGCAAGACCCAGACCAAGATCCATCAAGGCAAGGTCCTGCCCAAGGTATGCCACACGCATGCTCATCGAAGCCCTCTCGCTCAACAGGGCCCAGGTGACGGAAAAATGCCCCGCGTGCGGACACCCGGAGGCATTCTACGAGGAAAAACAGGTGGGTGCCGAGAGAGCGTGCGGGATGCGCATGGCTCATCCATCCCACAGATGCGTAGCGCAGACGAAGGCTCCACGATTCTCTACACCGTACGTGTTTGCTACCCAGGGTATCGCATCCTTGCTCACGCGTCCGGTTTTAGTGTGTCTCTTGCAAACACGGGTGGCGGATCAACAACTGAGAAAAGGAGAGGGGGCTGCACGGATAGTCCGCGGACGGGATGCCGGCCTTGTGCTCTACACGTTTACCCCTACACTACAGAAAAGGGCAACCACACCGAAACCGCCAAGGATGCTCGCGAGCGAGGCGACTGCACCTTCCCGAATTGGGATGCTGTCTTTTGGAAGGCTGTGAGAACGATGCATGAGCTCCGGAATAGTGTACCAAAGGCGAGCATGGATGAACGGACATGGAAACGTAGAACGCGAGTGCGAATGTCGAGACGAGGAGAACGAGTGCGATTCCGGGGAGGTGGTCGGCGGAGAGGTAGGGCGAAAAGGGGGGCAGCGACCTGTGGAGTGCCTTTGCAACGTGGGGTGAGCCAGAGGGCGGGTCCGGGTGGGTGTGGGCGTACCTGGATGGCGTCGTAATGGACCATGGTCGCTCGAGGTGATGATGGGCTGCGCGCGGGAGCCACGCCCAAGGCTGTTTGACTGCCAAACATTGGTCATCAACCCATATCAACGCGACCGCTCTTGCCTTCTTCTCCACCGCATTCCTACGGGCACCCCGTCACAGTATATATATTCTCCTCCGTTCAAAGGTACTTTAGCCATGCTGTCCCTCTTTCCGTGCCCCTTATTTCGCTCGCAGATGTCGGCTGCACAAAAAGTCCAGCAACACCCCGTGTTCGTCCAGGCCCAGAACAAGGTCCACTACCACCTCAACCAGCTCGACAAGGAGGTCCGCTTCCCTTGTTGCCCATTCTCCTATTCGTTTCTGACCGTTCTCCAGCTTTCAAAGTATCCACTGCTGGCCACGTTTGAGCAACACACGCAGGTGCCCAAGACTTTTTTGGCTATAGGCACCGTCGTCCTCCTTGCCCTTTTCCACTTTATCAACCCGGTTGCCGCACCCGTCTCCGACCTCATCGCATGGGCCCTCCCCGCCTACCTCTCCTTCCAAGCCCTCGAACGCCCTGCGCCACAGGAGAACGTCCAGTGGCTCACCTATTGGGTCATCTTTGGCTTTGTCAACTTTGCCGAGAGCATCGCGTTGGGCCTCATTCTCTACTACGTGCCATGGTACTACGCACTGAAGACCGCCTTTTTCTTGTGGCTTCAGCTACCGAACTTCCGGGTGCGTCCGCTTGCACGTGATTATTTTTCGAGGGGGCCTGATGGTTTTTTCTGGACAGGGTGCGCACGTCGTGCACACTACCGTGCTCAAACCTGTGCTGGCCAACGTGGTGGGATCGTGCCGTGCCCTCGCCCCGACGGACACGGTCACGGCTGAAGGGCTGCGTGATCGGGTTAACACCGCCACTGCTGACTGATGGGCCTGGTGGCGACGTTGTAGTGTCTTTTTTTCTTTCTCGTATGATCAGTGTCTTTTCGATTCTATCGCCCCGTGTCTTCTTTTGTTCGATGTCCGTCTTTCTCATGCGAGTGTCGGTGATTGCCTTGTTATGCACGTGACGGGTGTTGTAATGTCAGGTATATGGTCCCCCCCTCATAGACTCTGTTGATATCCTTGACTGGTCGACCCCTGTGAAAATTGGTTCTGGTCAGGTCTAGTTGTGTGGGACCCTGTCTGAAATTATGGGGCCAGATAAATGCACCAGGATGGCATGATCTGTGCACAGTTTGGTGGACAACAACCCAGTCAGTACGATTACATAAGACAAATCTGATGGGGTGCTTGTTATCCTAACACATTTTACTATCCTAAAGGTTGTCTACATTAAAATACACTCTGCTCTAGATGGCCTAGGTGTCTCTGGATGGTAATAGGTTGAATTGTATGCTAGAGAGGCACTTGTGCATTTGGGGTTCATTAATAGTATGAGCCCCAAATCTAACTGAGCTCTGTCAAATGGGTCTACTTATGGCGATGATGTCATTTGAAAATAGAAAGGCGAAAAAAGCTGATATCGCCAATGTTGGCCGACCCCATCGGATGCAGGCGGAGAATTGGTGTTTGACAAGCATACTATACCCCTGTGACGCAATTAGTTGGCTTACGGACCAGGTGTTACAATTGAGAACTGCAGCATTAATTCATTCCATGATAGTAGTGCAATGCCAGTAACCACATGAGCACGGCCTTTTCCACATTGAAGTACGATGTTGTAGAACAAGTGACTACCTACCCATGGCCCGCTGTACGAAGATTATTTCTCTGCAAACGCCACCTGATTCATCACTTCAGGAACCATCCACTGTGGCGCTAGGTACAAATAATGTTCGTCCATTCTTCGACTCTAGTCATGACAAGGCTGGCATAATCGTCATGTCGATGGCCAAGTATGGTTCTAAGTATTGCTGGTTTGGCATGTTGAATCAGAGACTACTTATGTGCGGCCTTCATTGCCTTCCCAGTGACAATCTCCCATGGTTTCCTCAGTCACTGAAGCCAAGGCTGGTGTGCCAAGCCCTGTGCCCCTCTCTAGAAAGCTAGACTCGGACATCGACACGCCCACGACCGACTTTGGCATCCTAGCAATCCCGAAGAGGTTGCGTTACAACCCTGACAAGCCCTCCCACAACTTCGAGCTTGTGCTAAACACCTTGTTTGGATTTACCAGCACATTTAGTGCGTGTCTAGGAGCCCGTCATGACACCAGATCCTTTCTGACCTTTGCGAAGCCATTGCAAATTTATACTACTGTCAACCCTTGCTGAGTAGGTAGATTATCGTGATCCTCTGATATCACGGAGCACTGACCACCGATGGTTTCAGTTGAGTTTTCCAAGTCTTTCGATGTCACTTACGATGAAGTATTCGTGTAGGCAACTTCGCCGTTCTTTCAAACACAGTGCTAAGGGCAAATCATCGCGCAGGATACCTGCGTTGATACAGGCAGGGTAGGCGAGTCATGATTGACATTTAGGCAGAGGTACTCAATGTGTTCATCAGTTATGCAGTGGGCCTCCTCCTGATATCTCCTCTTGGAGACCTAGTCCGCAGACGACAGTTGATCCTATTGTTGGTGTTGATGTCGACCGCCCTCACCATCGGGCTCGCCATAACGCCAAACCTCCGTGTTTTTGAAGTGTTATGCTTCTTGATCGGTGTCACCAGCGTCACTCCACAAATCCTCGTGCCCCTTGCGGCAGATCTAGCTACTCCAGACCGCAGAGCATCTGCCATATCAGTGGTGCTCTCTGGCCTCATGCTCGGAATCTTAGTTGCACGTGTGCTCGCGGGGATCGTTGGCAACTTCGACACTTGGCGGATAGTTTATTACATGGCCATCGGTATCCAGTGTCTTGTGCTGCTAGGCGCATATTTTCTCTTTCCCGATTTTCCAGCGAAAAACCAGGACTTGACGTACTTCAATATTCTGTATACCATGGCCAAATATGCGGTTACGGAACCACTCGTAGTACAGGCAGCGCTGATCAACCTCGCAGGAAGTGTGTTTCGCCAGCTTCTGGGTCACGTTGACGTTCTTGCTTGGTGGTTCGCCGTACTGCTACTCAGCGTGGGTATCTCGGCTGTGGCTCTGGCGTATCTCACGCGGCATTTCAGGCTTGACATTGGCCTCTTCGGGCTTGTGGGCATGCTGGGCGTGCTTGTCGGCCCGTTCACGGGCCGACTTGTCGACAACCTCGTGCCATGGTATGCAACGTTGGTGGCCACGTTTTCTCTTCTCGTCTTCCAAGCGGTCCAAACTGCTGCGGGAGGGGTCAACGTGTCAGCGGTTGTCATTGCCTGCCTCGGCCTTGACATCGCGCGCCAAATGCAGCAAGTGTCGTTATCGACTGCCGTGTTCAGGTATGACTCACTCGTGATGGTGGCAGGCGTGATGGTGACGATCAGCCCTAGCATCTCTTCCACCGCGCGATCTCGCTTGAACGCCATACTCATCCTATCGGTGAGCATTTCATTCACACTGCAACGGTGGACTGTCTCGACGAGCCATAAAGATGTTCATCGGGCAAGTCATGGGCACTTCCGTCGGAACGAAAGTGTTCGTTCAACATGGTTGGCGCGCTTGTTCCATCTTGATACTGTCATGGTACGGCTTGCAACTGGCGCTGCTCGTGTTGCGAGGGCCGCATTGCCCCAGAAACCACTGGTTTGGTTGGGCGGGTGGGTTCCAGGCTCGAACAAGTGTGGTGGAAGCACGTCAGAGAGGCGACACCTCAAAAGTTGCGACTCCCACAGCTGTTGAGCGGCCACCTGAGAAGGCGGGAGAGGGGTCAGTATAGAATGGTGAATCAAGGAACGCAGCCAACGCAGTATGATAAATGGGGATTCCCTGCACTTTGTTCGAGCACAAGCTAGATCGCGCCTCATGGCACATATGACATCCTCGCGCATAGAGAAACAAGTTGCAATTGATGCATCATCTTCGCTTGGTGGGATTACGCAGGATAAGATAACGGATACCTATTCACGCACCTACAATAAATCGGCAGGCCCGTAAATGACAGCTCACTAAGAATCTGTATTGGATGTTCAAAACTTTTCTGGACGTTCGTCGTGATTACGACCACAGTGTTGTGGGGCATTAGAACCCTGTTCGAAAATGTCGATATCGATAAACTTTGAATGCTCCGGCCGAGACGATGGGGAGCATGAATGGTCTAGGCAATGATACCACGGTGAGAAGTCACCGGAATACGCGTCTTACATTGTATCCATCAAATAAGCGAACCAAAGCCAAGCTGAGTCGTTGGTCAGTTAGCCACCATGCCAGTAATATCTCTGCGGTACACCTCCGCACTTATTGCAACGCTTATCGCAGTTTGTTTAATACGATGTTGGCAAATGCAGAGGAGATGAGTTATTGATCTCAATATCCGGCATGGGTAGCAAAACTAGCATCGACAAGAAGTGGTGCAGTTGAACAAGACACTACGGAACTGCCCTGGGTTGGATGTCAGCTCTCTTATCGCTCGATATCAATCCAACACTTTGCCTGTGCCACGTGCCACAATTGTTGTGAAGCATATAGTCTGACTTTCAAGACTGCATTACAGCCCCCCGCGCTCGGGGACTGGTCACCGGTCACCCTGGGGACTGTCCTCGGCTGCGGTTCCCTATCCATACATGATGCGAACACGCAGCCAGAGTCATACCGCCCCACCCTCCGACAGCGGGGCGCCTCCCGCCCCCTTTGAATCATCCTGTCCGAATCCGCATACCTGATCTGGTCCACTCGTTGCGAGCGGGCCATACGCGATTAGCTCTCTACCGCTCGCCAGCTCTGCACCCGATGGCTGAACCGTATCACATCCCGCCTTGAGTTGGACCGGCACCCCGCGTCCTTCCGCACGAAGCCAGGCCTCGCCTCCAAAGTGATGAACACCTGGGAACCCATCCTGCGCAATGCCTCGTCCCTGCCACCAGACTGGGCCACCGCCCGTGAGGCTTTAGTGTGTGTTAGCCTTCCACGGCTCCCTGCAGACCAGGATGTTCGGGAGGATCAGTGAGTCCCACACCCCCTGCGCAAGCAGGGCGTGCATAAAAGCATTTTTCCTCGGACCGTCTTCCATGCCAGATGATTTAGTGGATTATGTAGGACTAGGCGGTGCCAGTTGCTACATGATTAAACACTTATCCAAAAGAAAAAGACCTCATCACTGGTGAAATGACCTGTCAATGCTGTCAGTAGATCTCAGCTATGGCGGTGTCCATTTTAGCTTACCAGGGTGGATGGGTGTCTTGCCGGAAGAGGTTGATCGGACCGAACGCTTTGGGTTGCTGGAGAATCCTTCATTTTCTCAAAAAATTGTTTGATAGACGGTGGTACCCACCCAGGGTTGTATTTACGTGAATATGAACGTTGATTATTTTGGCTCGCATAGATTTGCCCATGCAGGAAGGAGAGCAGATCAAGAAGATCTCGGTGGGATGCCTTCAACTTGTGGAGGCGCCGCATTGTCAATTGAAATGAGAAAGGGACAAAATCAAGATGGCACCACTGGGACATCATACTTGAACCAGACCGAGCAAGAAAGACCACACCAGGTTTTTGTAGAACATAAACCTGCAGCAAGAGAGACTATCAGACACACGTTTGAGGTTCAATCGATCACCATGACCCCATTATTATTCTGTACTGAAACTCTTGTAATTCAATCTCCAGGCTCGTTGTGTAATGTCAATGTGACTTGTCTTCACCAGCTGAATGTTCTTGACCAAGTTGTCATGCTGTCTCAGGATCTGCAGTGGAAGAAAGGAGTCGGGATTCTGCTCTGGGTGTGTTCAGTAGCCTTGCCATGGTCACCCACATATCAAAGTACCAAATTCACAGGTGCAGGAGGCTTTCGGTGATATCCTGATGTCCGAAATCAAAACTGTGTTTCCCCCCCAAATTATGACTTGGGGCCAGCAGAACAGACCGGCCTTCCTGCTCCGCCGACGATCAGCAATCTCCGCTTCGGCAGCTCGGCAGGTCTGTAGGGATTTCCATGTTGGGCAGTCTTTGCCAACAACTCACCGTGTCATAGTGGTTGCGCTCGCTCAGCCTGCAATTCTGGTAACCGAAAACATCACCCAGAGGAATGGCAAAGACTGTTGTTAGCGAGAAAAATACCCGAGCCGAAACGACGGAAGGCACAGAAATGTAAGTGGCCACTAATTATTTGCAATCAATTACCAAGATTCGACATTTTCAGTAATCAGCCTTGCGCACCTGGCAAAAGGCCTGACGGAGGACTATGTCACTTGGTCTTGTTGCTGGGCGAACCAAAGTCTTGATTATGTTCGTCTCAACGAGGATAAGTACGGGTACCATTTCTTCCCTCTTAGGAAAATCCAGTTGTTGTTTTCTCTCTCTTTTTCGAGCCCATTCCAGTCACTTGGATTCACGATCGTACCGCAAGCAGCGATCACGGGATCTCAGCACGGTCCAGGAGATCTGCTCACTACCCAGACTTCCAGGGTCAAGGTATTGGAACGAGCTTGCTCCACTACGCACCATCTTATTGCTCTTGCGCCGGTGCAACGGTCTTGTGGTGTGACGCCTGGCAGAGTAGTAGCTAGTGGCATGAACAGCCTGGGCAGGGCCTCGTTCCATTCGGAAACAGATTTTCCAAGGACGGGGTTGAGTATACACGCATGAAGATGGTGCTGGTGAACAATGAGGTGATAGGGCAACTTGGATCACAACCTACAGCAGTGCCCTAGCTTCGTGTTGACGAACGTCCTTCTGCCACAGTGAGTGTGCTTGTTTGCATACCAACTGAAACATTTTCTGGATCGCAGCTGACGGCGAATACTGAGGTCATTAGTGGTGATCTGTTGCAATGATACCACCCCGCACCACAGATATCCATTATGAAATGTGGATATGTCACAAATTTGACCGCTTGATACGTCCCTTATAGCTATGGGGTGCCGAAACCTTAGGTTAGTTCGATAATCCAGTAAAATGGAGCGCTCCACTTCCACCGCTGCATCCTTGCGTGTGCAGTGCTGAACATGCCTTAAGCGTACACCAGATATATGTTGATTCATTCGCAACGATAGTGAATGGAAGGCAAAGCGCAGATTGTGGTCCCTTGCTCCGCGGGTTTGTGCACTGGCTTCATCCTGAAACCTGAATCATGGATGGAGCGCCTCCACTCCGCCATCTTCGCCTTACGTTCCGCTTGCCTTCGACCGAATGTCGCTCCAAGAGACCCCCCATCTGACTTGGTTACGGCAAACAAGCTCTTTGATGTTTCACAACGCTCGCTCGATCTGACCCCCAACACCGCCCTGCATTCGATAGCATCATTCGATAGCATCATCCGGATGTGCAACAGATCTCAGTTGTGCACCAAACGGTCAACATGTGGTTGCAAGACATTGTCATATGTCTGACAGGGCCGGACTGCCATCTCCCGACGCCAATGCGCTATAGCTGGACACGATTTCGCTGACCATTTCATGTACACTCACTGGGTAATGTAAAGGGCACGCATTGATCCCCGCGGCGCACCGAAGCGCACATATTTAGCCTATTGCTCGGGATACTGTCATGATGGTCAGAGCAGTACTAGCCCCTCAGTCCCTGAAACACTTGTGTGACGCTTTACGAACGCACCGTCGATGTCAACGAGGCTACCGGCTGTGTTCTTTGCGGCCATGGTGTGAGTGTCGAACCCTCACGAATCACGCCCATCATATTCATTATCATAAACTCAACGTTGACATTGCCGAGATTCTGTCCGCTTTCCTTTTGCGACTAGCCTGCATCGTGCCCGATCAGTGAACTTATTACATTCTGATGACGAACCCGGGCCCTTACATGAGACCTTGTGGAGATTTGGTGACAGAAAAGTGCTGGCATAGTTCAAGGGACGGATATGTCTTCAAAAAGTGAATATCGAAACAATAAGAGGAACGGACGCAGCGGCAGGCAACGATCGCATAAAAGGAGCTGTCATCCTGACGGGTTGTTGCAGCCTCAGAACCCTCCAACCAAATTTTCTCGCACTCATAATCCTTTCCTCTGCTTGCTCCTCACCTTACCTTTATGCCTTGGGCCCATTTCTGGAATTAGCCATTGGCTTGCCTTGGTGTCACTCCACCCCTGCTTTATGCTATGATTCCAAGTCAGTTGCATGAACACCTTCAATTGAATCTGTCACGCACTGGTTTGGTTCATAGCCAATAATAGTAGGGTGGAGTGTCCCACTCGCTTCCGTGGTTAATTTCATGCATGCGGTCCGACCGTCGGCGTATCTTGCCGCACACTCGCTCGCACTTCCTTCGGGCAGTTCGTTCAGTCATATCCTTCGTCTTTCGTCTTTCGTCTTTCTTCGTGCTATCAGGGGGCGTCGCTTGATATCATCCCGAAACGGTTTAAGATTTTTAATGATTTGAGTTGCGCCTCACAACCACCCCACATCCTCGACAAGTGGCCGACGTTCGCAGTAGATAGGTCTTTGTGAACTTGTTTTTCTTTCATTCACTTGTGACGTTCATGTCACGACCGGTCATTATACGTACAGGTTTCCACCACCCTGGTGATCGACGTGACGATCTGTTTGCGCGAGGCCTGGCATCGCGCAATAACCCGTCGCCCAGTTCCTCCCGAATCTAGAAATTGAATGTCGTTAGTGCCGGCTTTACTTGGGCACCTTCTTTATTTGGCCACATACCATTTGCAGATAAGTTGCACACGAATGCCTTGCGTTCAAACGAGCGATCCTGAAAACGACATTACGCATCAAAGCCCGTCTGAGCTGTCATGGTGCTGTCACGAGAATGTCGCCGGCCAAAAATTGTAAAGATCCGTCGCCAGAGGACGCATCGTACGGCGAAGGGCATTGAAACTGCTCTTGGCGCATCCTTCGCCGTGTTTCCGAACGACCTCTGTTAACTCAGGCGAAGCCAAACGCCTTGCGACGTGGCCTTGTCCACCAGAATTCGTGCGAGACAACATGCGAAGACCAAGACTCGAGTGCCACACTATCAGGGCTGCACACAAACAGCGGCGGTGAGGAAGATCCGGACGAATAAGCTAGCAAGTAAACTGTGCAGGAATACAGAAATTGATAGCGGATTCGCATGCGAGGGGTATGTTGACAGGCATGTCATTTCAACAGTTCTTCTACGACGTTATCTTCCGATATACTTGCTACGTTCGCTCCACGGTAGTTTAACCTCCGGAGAACATCGATCTGTCCCTAGGGAACAGTCGAGATGAGCAATGAGCAAGGGGAAAACGCTTGGGAATTTGATACGCACGACTTTCGACTACTCGAACCCGAGCCCCTCGAACTGGTCTACGTGCGCCTTCTCAAGGCCCGTAATCGCAACCTCGTCTCTTTGTGGATCCGGAGCAGGAGCTTTTCCTCACGCAGCAGAGCCTCCGGCGTAAACCTGGGTCCAATATCTTGCCGTCCCTTCGAAGGTACGTTTGCTCGCCGTGTAGTGCTTGGCGACCTCAGCATCCTGAGTGTCGTTGGGTTCTGGTGAGCACAAAAGTGGCGGGTGTGATATCAATGTGGGTTTGAGGTGAGAACAGGAGATCATGCATCTTTCAGGATGTCGAGGCAAATGGCGCCGGAAGCCGAGGAGACGTTGGGATGATACAGTTTTGTGATGAACTTCATCTTGACTGGCTGGAAGGGGTCCACGATATCCTGGAGTGTACGGGCTTACGATGTTGTGGAGTCGGGAAAAGGTGGTTGACTGACCACTGCAAAAATACCGCCCTCATACTACGGCGTGTCTTCCGGTCCAGGGAACGAGCCCTTGAGATGAAAAGGAGAGCTACCGATGAGATCGGTACTAATGTTGAACGATTTGTCGTTCTTGCAATCTGAGTGAGGTGTATGTGAGCGATGCCTCACTGCTGCCGTAGACCACGCACCTGGGATGAGTCCTTGTTTGCTCGCCGAAGACGGGCGTCCACTGGTGTAATAACGCTTCATCGTGTTCTTGTCCAATGATGTCCAAGATCTCGGAGAATCACCCTCGGGGCGCTCGTCTGCATAGTGAGATGAGCGTTTAGCGAGGAAGGCGATGACCTGTACTGACTCGTTTTCGAGGGACCCTCCGAGAGTGGAACCAGTGGGCGCTCTAGGCTGCCGTCATAGGCTCGGATGGGCCCGTGACTCAAGCTCGGGCGATTCGTCGGTCAACAGCGCAAGGCCCTATACCTGTCCTGTCTCATCGTGTGGGGCACTCTGACCGGATCCCGAGTGGCACCGTGCCCCATCGTCGTCCCTATGGCGTGCGTCGTCTTCGCTGATCATTGGCATCACTGGTGATAGGTTACACACGCGGCAGTCACGCACGGTGGGCAATGCATACGTCCGCGATCTCGCTTATCGGCGGGGCCAGGTCTCGGGCCCTGTCAACAATGCCGAACAGAGCGGACGAAGAAGTTGCCCCCAAGTTCCTGGCGGCGCCACAACGGCGTGGCCCTCTCTGTGACGCGTCCACCCATGGTCCCGCTCTCGCACGACGACGCCCAGAAGACGATCTACCGCGGGTGCGCCCGCCTCGCCCACGCCATGCGCGTCCACGTCTCCGCCGCGTCCGCCCAACGGTGGGAAGACGGCGCGCTCCGGGAAGCGGTGCGTCGTCTACTACGTGCTCCAGCGACTCTGACTCGCGAGGCCGACGCGTCGGGCGTGCCACGCCACTCACACACACACTCTGTAGCGCGCCGTGCTCGCTGCCGCGCTGCATGGCCCCCTGACGGACCTCGTCCTCCCGCCGCCGCCGATCGCGCTGCTCGAGGTGCGCAAACGGCTGCGGCGAACGCGGCCGGTGCAGCCGTCAGACGTCTACCTGCCGTTCGATCAGGCGAGCACGTCCCCGTGGGCGGTTTGGATGGCGCGCGAGGACGACCCGCAGATACCGGCTGGGATCGACCTCGGCGAGCCGGGCACGCTTTGGTGGGAGGCCCTTGCAGAGGCGCGCAAGGTAGCGACCAAGCCCGAGCCGGTGGTGACCGAGTTGCGCGAGGAGGATGCAGACGGGGTCGGGTTGGCTGCGCCACATGTCGCACGAACACTGGATGTGGGCGCAGCGGGTCGCGATGAGATGCCTTCTCGCGACGGTAAGGTTATTCCTAGGGACGGTGAGCAGAGTGGCGGTGGTAAGCATGTTGTTCCGTCCTTTTCACGCAGCTCGGGTCCAATGATAGGGAATCCATCTCAGGAACTTTGGCCTCTACTTCGGAACACCAGAGCCACACCAGGGCAACTGTTGAGCCCGAATCGGAGCCAGTGGACCTTCCGCTCACCGGAAGGGACAGGTGCAAGCATGATTCGCCTTTGCAGGTTACCCCCGGGTCATGTCCCGGTGCGTTCCCTCTCCCGACGTTCGAATGTATTTTGATGCAACAACTGAGTCCAAGTCATAGAGATGCAACCCCCCACTCCGAAAAGGTTGCGAGCTCTCTCAGAGCAAGACATATGCAAGTCAGACAATGACACAGGCTCGGAGAGCGAATCCTCCAATTCCAGCAGTAGATCGTCTCAACATTACCCGCCCGAGAGGTCGACCAAGTATTGTTTGCGTCCCCGCAGGAGCAAACCAGCATACCAAGACGTCAATAACGCCCTCAGCGGAAGCGAGTCACCCGAAAGGTCGATTAAATATAGTCTGCCTTCCCCCAGGACCAAACCAGCATACCAAGGCGTCAATCGTGCCGTCAGCAGCAGCGAGTTGCCCGAAAGATCGATCAAGTATCATCTGCGCCCCCGCAGGAGCAAACCATCATACCAAGGCATCAATCCCGCCGTCAGCAGAAGCGAGTCTCCCGAGCGGCCGATTGAGGACTATCTGTCTCTCCTCAGGAGCAAATCACCAGAAGAAACCATCAAGGATCGGCTACGCCCCCGATATCTGGGGTCGACGCAGACGCCTTCCGTGGATCCAAGTGGTGGATTTTTGCAGGCCAACCTGCGAACATTGACAGCCCCGTCACTGCCCTCTCTGGATCGTACCCAGCTACGTCAGCCCCATGTATCTTCTGCCGCTCTCTTTAGGGATGCCACTCCTAGTGGTGATGCGGCTGGGGAGAAAGCGCAGGCAGCCCAGCTCGTAAAGATGTATGAGGCATGGAAAATGCCAAAGGAGAGGGCAGCTGAGCAGGTGGCCCAGGCGCAGTCGGCGAGTGTGCTTCTAGGCCCGTCACGGGTAGGCGACTGAAATGGGATGACGGAGGTCAGCGTAATTGCCCAGCGGAAGAATGTACGTGAGCGGGTGTGCCGAGGCCAGCCAGTGACGCACGGACCACAACGGACGTCTATTCCTGCCTTTGTCGAGGGCAATCTGGATGACGGACGGGACAGTGTGTTGGTCAATGTGGAGCCTTCTGACAGGGCCCGTGCGCGCAACCAGGAATGCAAAGGTGAGCTTGGTGACTCGTGAACCACCACACAGTGCATGGGCGATGAGGCAAAGTGCAATGTATCTGATGGGCATGGGGTACCGGTGGGCAACCACGAGACGGGGAAGGGGAAGGAGAAGGAGAAGGGAAAGGGAAAGGCGTCACCCAGTGAGTATAAACCGCAGGGTGCATGCACCCTCTGCTGACTGTGACCCACTGACAGACCGACCAACCCAGACGGCAGAGACCAAGAGGCCACTCTCTGACCATGAGCTGACGGACAAGGAAGGACAAGCCATGCACAAACGCAAATAGTCCCGGATGACGAAAGACATGGAATGGGAGGATGAAATTGACGAGGCTTTGCTGAGGGTAGAAAGGAAACTCCATGTGTGGGCCTCAGCAGGAGAGGATTTGGCAAAGGAGTTAAGGGAGCTACGCCATGCGCGCCGTAAGTAGATAATCCCTACTCCATCTCTTGCAATAAGATGGAGTGTGCTGTATCGTTTGGTCACCACCCTGCCAGTCATTCATGGCAAGTATTGCTCCCAAAAAGCAGTACCACAAGCCGGTGCCGCCGGGGCTAAACAAACAGCGGTGTCTGAAGGAAGAGCTCTCGGATTTCCGTCGGTGTTCACTAGTAATTTCTCTTGTCAGGTTTTACCCCCATCTCGGGCCAGGGCTGTGGTTGTGTGGGCACCACTGCCAGCGGCCCGGTCCTCAAATTTCGCTTCAAGTTGAAGTTGGTAAGATGATGATTAACTCCGAAAACGGATAGGTGAACGCCGAGCGACTCGTTCCTGACGTGAACCTCCACTGTCCTCATACTATAGATATCATATTAATGAGGCCTTCAGCTTCAAGTCCCACTCAAATTCCTTCTCCCATGCAAGCTATATGAAATATTTGTTGGACCACACGGGTATGTGCATGACAGAAGTCAAGTAGACATTGACACGTTTACCTTCGACTCCCAGGTACCCAACTGCAAGAGGGAATTGCCGCAGACAACTAAATGCCCCGAGACGAGACTTTATCCGTCAACTCAGTGGGGTCCAAATCTTTCTGAAGTAAGTTACTAGGCTTGGTTTTTCCTCGTCCCATTGTGTTGCTCGCTCCGCACTGAGATAGGCGGATCAACTGACGTAACGTCAGTAACGTCGCATCTCACAATCACCTGCGATCTCCCTCAGCCAAGCCAGTCTTTCGAGGGATAAAGATACACGACCACAAACAATGCCCAACACACATGGGTAATTAATTACATGAAACGGGTCGACACAAAGGAGGGCGTATTCCCCCACCTCGTTCCTGTCTTCCCATCGATATGATCCAACCGTCGGATGACGAAGCGCAGGAGGCACCCGCTTCCGCCCTCTGGTGGGACGACTCGACGACGAATGTGAAGACGGAGCCTTTGATCGTTCCGCTCAAGCTTGGGCTGGAATGCAAGGACGAGCTCGGTAGGTATTTATGCTTTTTCGCTGAGATGCTGCCTGACGTGAATGCCAGTGGATGCGGCTGTACCACCGCCCGCATTTGAGAGGCCTGAGAGTTCAGGTAGCAGCGATTCGCGGGGAAGATCGTGCGAAAACACGGGACAGAAAGGGAGTGATCCAGAGAGGATGATGGTCCAGTGCGAGCCCATAGGGATATCGCATTCCACTGCCAAGCGATCGCGCACGGATGAGGTGGAGTCAACTCAACCGTCGAAGCAGTGTCGCATACATTTACAGAATGACGAGGAAGGGGACGAGGAGATGGGTGTTTACGTTCCAGTAACCACGAATAAATTTCCGAAGTGTCAGGCTAACGTTCTGCTTAGCAGTGCACCGCATGCAAGGAGCGGGGTCGGCCATGCCAAGTTTCACGAAGGGGACAGGCCTGCATACCATGTCATGTCGCAAAGCGACGGTGTTCAGCATATCGAGGACGAACACATAACTTTAAGCGGACTCCCTCCGTTATTGAAAGCAGACAATCAGTAATTGAGTCGATCAAGGATCAGTTGCGTTTCGGCATGGAAAAATCGACTCATGGGCGTTCTGAACACCAACATGCCAGTGGTCTGTTCCTTTCGGGCCTTCTCAGTGAGTGCGAAAGCACTGATGACGAATTTTAGCGTTGGTACCTGAGCCGCTCGTGTCTATCACCGAGAAGCTAAAAGTTGGTCTTCCCGGAGGAGAATGGATATGGCAAAAACAAGCAGGACATGTACACCGAGATGGTCAGTTGTTATCGTGGTCGATGTGACGATGAATTTCCATATTAATTCTTTGGCGACACAGCACCGACCCCTGAGTCATGTTTGCGTCCTCCAGAAAGTATGAACATCCGGCCCCTAGGGGAGAAGTGGATACAGCAAAAACGAGCAGAGCGCGTAGAGACCTCTCGTCGTTCTCCCAATTTACGGTGTTTAATGTTCCCTGGCGACACAACCTCCTTGCTGGAACCAGCATCCTCTTCGATAACCACCCCATGGATTTCCCAGACCGTCTCCGCTCACACTTCCACCAGGACGACCGAAACGCAGATGGAGGTATTGGTCAACGGAATAACTAACGTAGAGAATCAACCCAATGGGAAGTCTGGCTCTAAGGAGACCGGGCTTAGTAGGCGGGAGCTGGCGGTTATAATCCTGGAATCGATTCAACGCTCTGCGTTGCCTGATGACGAGCCTCGGAGTGCATCTGCTGCTGGTAACCTCTCCAGAGATGTCGATACTCCTGGTGATCAATCAGCACAAGTCATGAAGGAACTGGGGTTGTTGATGCTCGAGGTCGTCCAGATGTATCAGAGCCGTGCAGCGCTTGCGGTGGAGGCGGGCACAGACAAAGTGGCGAAGAGATTCCAAAGAGTAAATGACTGAGCTCGATATTCATGTACACGTATATGATTTTTCTTCTCAGCATGTGGCACAACTCGGTTGAGTTGTTGTCTGTGCCGGTTTTGAGTCCAGTGTATGAAATTGTGCCTGTTTGCACAAACATTTTGGGAAATTAGTTGATGCGGCCGAATTCGGCGGCTCGTTAGACCCTTGCCAATCACTTCGTGGATAACACGATCCCTCAATTCCGTCAACGCAAGCTGAACATAGCGATGACTGTGACACTGTTGAGGAGGATCATGTCTGCCAGATACATATTCCTCTTGTCAGGACTTGCCTTGATCCTGTGGTCATTGGCAATTTCCATCACCCCAAAATCATCTGCTCTATCTGCCCTCCTCCGGATGGATTTTGATCGGTGTCAAGATATGACTAGTCCCGTGCTGCAACATTCTATCGATGCCACGAACGGGAGCCTGAGCGATATATCCATACCGAACAATCCGAAAGTCCATGTTGGGATCGGAGTCCCTCGAACGTACATCTACGTCATTTCGCTCGCCGACCGACAGGATAGACGCGCACAAATGGAACTTCTGCGAACGATCCAGGGCCTGGCGTGGACTGTCATTGACGCCGTGCCTGGGAACTCTACGCTCGTCAACCACATCCTTAATTGGGTGGTCTACCACCGTGCCGAGAGGAGAGACGTCGACACTTTGTCTTTTCGTTGGCCCGAGGAGATCGACGCGCTTACAGTTTCGCACGAGCTCTTGAAGCAAGCTGGCTCTGATATATGGCCCGAGGCGCTACCTCCGAGCAACTCCAAGGCCAGGAAAGTGGACCCTTCAATAAACTCGACCCTTCCTTGCGCGATCGAAGATGTCTCCATCCCCACGTTTTCGAATGGCACACCACAGTGGATGGTGCTTTCACCTGCAAAAATTGCCTGCTGGCACTCGCATGTATTGGCTATTCGTCGGTTTGTTGACAGACACGATTTGCATAGCCACCTCCGCGGGGACTCGGATGTGGCCATCATTCTGGAAGACGATATCGACATGGAAAAAGAAGTTTCTGCACGGCTAATCCGGGTCTGGACCTCCCTGCCTGCAGGATGGGATGTCGTCTTCTTAGGTATGCAGGGCGATGTTATCATGCGTGTCGTGAGACACAAATGAGCCATTGCGTTCTGAATTATTTCGCGACCCTTCAGGTCATTGCTGGTCCGATGAGAACCATTACCCGGCCCTCACGCAATTCTCGGGTGTCAGCATTCATCCGTCGTATTATCCGAAATGCACGCACGCGTACGCGCTCTCCCTCTCTGGAGCCCGGCGGCTCCTGCAGCACCTACGTTACCCACCCTTCGCATACTCTCGGGCGCTCGACCAGGCTTATGCATGGCTCATCCGAAATGGCCGTTTGAGAAGCTACTCCATCGTTCCAAGCCTCGTCGTGCAACGGAAAATTGGAAGCAGCGATATTTCACCTGGTTCTGGGAGCGAATGGAGAGAACGTTTACATGACGGCGTACTTCAGGCTTCAACATCATGAGAAAGACATTTCTAAGTTACCCTTCTCTCTCCAGATTCCATGTGGGGACTACCTTAAAGTGTTTTGGTTTCACGCAGTTGACTCCCTCATAACATATACATTTTGGATTTCCTGGGCTGCTCTGCAGGTGAAAACCCACGCCCCCTCAAACACATACTCGCAGGCCTATCCTGAGGGGCTATGTCTTATGAGGGGGTCAACTGTATCTCCTGGCCTCCAGAACACAGCTCTTTCTATCTAATTTTCTCATGGCCTTTGGTTCATGCGACGTTCAGCGTGAAGTGCTAATACTCGCATATAGCTGTCGGATACACAGCAGAGTGGAGTGTGTCACGTCATATTTTTGAATTGTTTTTGCTCTCTTTCCGAGTTTAAGCGGGGGTTAAAGGACCCTGATTGGATTAGAGCACCGTTGTACGGCAAGTTACCTTTTAAGTCTGCTTAGCGAGCTCTCAGTGAGCGCTTACAGGAAGCCGATTGGCATAATGTTCCCGTTTACGCTTCCTCCACAATCAGTCTTGCACTGAGATGACACGCCTAGCGTGAGCTGCTCAAGTTCCCTGTATGATGTATTGCAATGAAGTTTATTTCGCCCCCTCTTGTGCATTGTCACCTTGTACGTTCGGGGAAATGCCTCGGATATAATCTCGCAGACGGTAGGGGCGGACAATTTGCTAATCCGATATTACGGTTCCCCACAGTTGTGTAACCGAGTTAGCTCCGCTCGAGTCACTCCCTCTTGACTTCCTGGGGTTTCATGGACCAGGATACCACGGGATCACAAATACGAATGCAAGAGCTGTTCAGCCACATTGCAAGCTCGACTTATGGCATGATGAGTGTCATCACTGTCATCATGTTGATTTCATTATTGAAGCCGTTTGGTACTTCAAGTGTCAGTCTGAATCGCTTGGGGCTTGCACTTTCATGCTAACAACCCCTGCTTTAGTTGAACAAAATTCCAACGGCTGGATCAAAAACTTGGCTAGGATCGTGGTGGGGGTGTGTCAGGTTTTTTATCAGTGGCGGGGATGTCATCCAAGAAGGCTACCAGAAGGTATCTTCGACACTCGACAAACGCTTCAAGACTAATAAAATTTGTCGCGAATGCAGTACAAGGGAACGCCATTTAAAGTATCCACACCCTCAGGCTGGATGGTCGTTTTGAGCGGTCGTCAGCTGGTGGATGACTTTTGCAAGTGCCGCGATGATGAACTGAATTTCATAGAGGCTGTGATCAAGGTCACTGTAAATCCCCTCTCTTGAGGGTCAACATGACTAAATATGCAACAGGGTTTGCAAGGAGACCACACTTTGGGACCCAATACTCTCCGAGACCCGTGGCACGTCGCGGTCCTGCGTTCAAAACTCAATCGTAACCTCGGAGCTTTACAAGTCGACCTAAAAGATGAAATTGTCACTTCTTTTAATGAAATACTGAACCTAGAAGGCCATGGAAAGTCGAGTTCACTGCATCTGGTTTCAAACCTTCATTTAATTGTAATAATCAGACTGGAAGACTGTCCCGGCTCTGAGCACTGTCAGACAAGTCGTCAGTAGGGCTAGCAACAGGATATTCCTTGGACTTCCGCTGTGTGAGTAGATGTTCCTTTCACATATAAATCGTTTACTCAGCACGTTTCAGGCCGTGATCCCGATTGGATTGACATCAGTATACAGTTTACCCTAGATGTGTTCAAAGGGGCGACCGTGCTGAGCCTTTTCCCTAAATCTATGATACCGCAAGTCACCCTCACTTGCTTATTCGAACTTACCCTTTGATGCGTTGACAGGTTTGTTGCCCGGTTCACGACGTATTCTGCTAAATGCTGCAAGCGTGCGGTAAAGCACCTTGCTCCAATTATTGAGGCACGACGGAAACAAATGGATGAGTACGGCCCATCATGCTTACCTGTACGTTAATCCAGCGCTTTTTGCAAATTCCAGTCACTCATACCTTAGTAGAATGATTTTTTGTCTTGGTTACTGGAAACACCTGAGGGCTCTAAATGTTCTGTGAACGTGTTGACTTGGCGTATTCTGGCTATTAATCTTGGCGCTATCCATGTAGGTTCATGGATGTAACTTGTCCCTTGGATTGGATCCTGATACCACTGGTCCATGTTGTAGACATCCTCAAATGTAGGTTGGCCGTGGGACCAGGATGCTGTGCCTGACAATGTTTTTTTTAGAGCTTTACCCAAGTACTTTACAATTTAGCAGCACATCCCCAATATATCCAGGCCCTCCGTGAGGAAGTGGAATCCGTTATCAAGAAAGAGGGCTGGTCAAAGGATGCTGTGACAAAGATGCACAAAATCGACAGCTTCTTGAAAGAGAGCTTGCGCATGGATATAGTTGATCTCAGTGAGTAACGGTGCCCAGTGCCCTGTAGTGTATTTTATCGCAATTATCTGGCAGTGAGCGTCAGGAGACAGGCCATAAAGGATGTAACGTTGTCCGACGGGACAATTATACCAAAGGGGACTATTGTTATTATGGCTGCCCAATCTGTGCACCTCGACAACGAATTCTACGATAACGCGACCACATTCAATCCCTTCAGGTTTGCCGATCTGCGTAATGTTGACGACAGCGGTAGCCTCAAGCACCGGTCCTCCACGACTCACCCCGGATTCTTGGTCTTCGGACATGGAATACATGCATGGTAAGACCTTTCCCCGACCATCTATGCATAGAGCGTGAGCATATATATATATGCAGTCCCGGTCGGGTTTTCGCCACAAACGAACTCAATACCATGTTAGCCCATGTCGTTCTCACCTACGATATCAAACTAGAGGCGAACGCAGTTCGCCCACGAAACATGCGGGTTGGCAGCTTGAATGCTGCCAACCCTACCGCTCGGATCATGTTTAGGCGGAGGATGGACCATTGAACGCTCATGGATCTAATTCATCGTCATGTGCAAAGGCGGGCCCCGTATTTCAGGCATTGGGTCGAGAGTCCAACGTCCTTTGATCTTCGACACCGTACGTCCTGCAGCCCTTCACCTCCTGTCGTAGCCTGAGCGCGGTTGTCGAGTCTTACCCATGACCTACCAAATACTTTGTATACAGTTCGGTGACGTCTATAAGTTATGTAAATCAACAGCTCAGTTCAGAACCACTGACTGCCCCGGCGAATGCTACAAACGGGCCTTGGAGTTGATTCGGAGAGAAGCTAGGGAGAGCAAATTTTTGTCCATTCCGGTGAATCATGATAGAGGGTGGAAATTGTCCGCCATGAGAAGAGCTCGAATGAATATTTTGTTACTGACTTTCAACTACATCAACGCGTTTGAGTTGGCCACGCAAGCGACGATAAGGGCAGTTTGACAAACTTGTGAAGGTTTCTAGGTCTCTAAACACCAACAACTAACAGCCCCAACACACCAGATGAATTGCGGTTTAGTGGTTTAGCACCCGCTACTTCCAAACGAACAAAAAAAAGGGAACTCATAAAGGTATATGTGAGTACAAGGCCGGCCCACAGAGCGGCAAATATCGAACAAAGAAAATAGACTAGAAGCGAAGATGAAGAGGGATAAAATTAGCGAAATTTCTGAATACCATTTGTCCCGCACTTGTCAGGCCCCGCCAGCAACTGCTCCCCTCCTCGATGGTTCCGAGCGTTGTCAATAACATACGACGTCCTCCCCGCATTCCTTGTCAAGTTGTCTGATCTTGTTCTGTAATGCGAAAGTCAAAAAAACAATCCCAAATGACAATCATACGCAGAGAAAAAGTAGTGGTCATTCACCTCCAGGGTAAATAAGTGAGCGTCGTACGATGTTGGTGCGAGGGCCCGCATGCTCTCCGCAAGCTGGTAAAGGTAATCCTACGTGCACGCAGTGTCGGAATGCAACATAACGATCGAGACGAGGCGACGAGTACATGCCTTGTTACGCCCCGAGGGACCAACCGAGCGCCAAATATGTACCGCGAGTGCATCCAATGGTTCAGAGAGAACTGAAGGTGCAGATATCAAGACACCATCAGTTCAACGTTTCCCTAGACGTACTAAAAGAGGGGTTGTCTGGTCGGCTAACGTAGCACTGTATCATATAGAGAACGCGTTATCACGCGCCCCTACCCGAAAGGCAGGATGGGATGTCACGGACACATGCTTGTTGAATGATCACCTTCTCTATTCCGTTGCTTTTCGTGTATACATTCAGCGTCTCCACCATGTAGTCCTGTTACAGACCGTACAGTGTGGGCTCGTGAAGAAGGCATGGAATGTAGATGCGGGAACGCACTGTCTCTCGCTTGTCTAGGTTGCTGCCTCGTCAACCAAAGATTTGAAACGCAGAGACGGACCGCACCTAGATAATCGCGTACCTCGTCGACGTGCGCGGGGTCTATTGTAAACGCTACTCCTGCCCGTCCGCCGTCACCGGCATGTCCGATGTTATGCAACAAGAAGGCAGAAGTGGCACGTACCCCATACTATCTCCTCGTCTATAAACACATCCTGCTCGACATAAAGGTGAGAGACATTCGTGGTAGAATCGAGCGCATCAGCAAGTCAGCCTCCTTGCTCGATCTTGGCGAGGCAGGGAATTGACACGTACGGATGTACATATTCTGTCCCAGTCTTCTCTGTGTATGATCGTGACTACGCGCCCCGGATTCTTCATAGTCACCATTACAAAATCTCGACAAGACTGGGAATATGATAGGACATACTTCTGGCGTCCCCCGATGGTCGTAGGACTTCAAAGCAAAGCGACGGACAAACCCTTTCAAGAACCCTGGAACTACAGAGGGAAACTATGGGGGGGGCGATGTTCCATATCAAGCAGCATACCTTGGGAGATCACATGTGGGGGAGGCTGTCCGACCCCGTTTCACCACCAGCACTAACAATAACAAACAAAGGGCTCACCTTGAAGATGAGGGATCCATATCCGAATACGACGAACGGGGAGGCAGTCATCGCTCGAGAGTCAGAGTTACGAAGGCCGGTTCATACCCATCGCACTATATATACCCCCCAGACCGCCAGCATTATGGCTGCACGTAATCCTATCACGAAAATGAGCCTCCGAATCAGCCCGGAAAATCTTCATCGCATGTTTGGATGCCAGTTCGGTCGCCTGCATGCTTGTTACAGCCAGAATGAATTCAGACTAGGCAAGAAACGGGCCTTTTCTCTTCCTGAACGACCCGGAAAGCAGCAGTCAGTTGAGTGACGGTAATCCGAAGTATCGCAAGCGTTCCAAAACGCCACGTTGGCGTCATCAATTTCATCTTACTCAGTGTTCTGTAGTCAGAGCCCAAGGAAGCTGCTGGATATGAAATACGCAGACGAGGCGGCAATCGGGAAATCGCGGTGTCATTATTACTAGTAAAGCCCCGCGCTCTGCCATATCTCGCACAAATCTGAACCACGAATTTCGTCTAAAATTGGATCCATTGCTTGATCGGTCGCGATGTTCCTTACTTTCCCGTGCATTGCACCAACTGACTCGCCTCTGACAAGATACGTGCAAGTAGTTCAGACACTCTCGGTAACTTCCTATCATTCATGCCGAGGAGTATCGGAAAGACAGATGGGAACATCGTGTGAATTCTAGTATGGTGTCTCACCGGCGCTCCGCATACCCGACTTCTTGCTGGCTGTTTCATGGTTTGCCGGCTGGTCAGTGCCCCATATCCTCCCCCCGCTCCTTGTCAAGCCGCCCGATGCGTTCCTGTGGCGCAATTGTGAGAAGTGTCATCGGAGGAGAAAGTCCCTGGGGAGGAAGCATGCCCATCCAAATGAATAAGCCAAACACACCTCGAGCGCAAACAAGTGGGAATCGTGGGACGCCGGTGCGAGCGCGCGGACGCTCTCCGCGAGCTGAAACAAGTAGTCCTGTGTTCCACCCCACCGTACGTTTAGGTTGCGATGATGAGGCCTCAATAACGTGGCGTACCTTATTCCTGCCTGACGGGCCAACAGAGCGCCATATGTGCGTTGCGAGATCGTCAAGATGTTCGGAGCCAACTATGGAGCGGCAGTTATAAGGCGAGATGCTGAAAGGGGAGGTTCGAACACACTGAAGGAAGGATTGTCGGGCCGGCCTACATAGCACTAGAGGATACGTCAAGATGGAACCGTGATTCTGCACGTCAGCAGCAATGGGAAGTTACATACATATGCCTGGAAGTCGAGAAGTCGATAATTGGTATATCATAATACAGATAAACGGCGAGTGAGGGTGAGGAAGAGCAGACGCACGTCGTGTACGATGACTTGCTCCACCCCGTCCTCTATGGTATATACATCCAGTGTTTCCATCGTGTATCCGTCCTGCCAACATCGAACCAAACCTTTTTCGTGAGACGGAACGAGAACAAGGAACGAGCGTACAACGTCCACTGCGGGAGAAACACCCACCTTCTCTCGGTAGTCTATATCTCTGACAAGTCATTCATTGCACTAGCCTGATCCGCGGTCTCCGGAAACCCGAACAAGAGGACGACCACTCACCTAAGTAGTCACGCACTTCGGAAACATACCCTGGGTCTATGGTATATGCTAAACCTGTCCACTGACCATTATAAGTTTGTCGATAAACCACTTGTCGGTAAGCAGAGTACTCGCCCCATACAACATCTTCATGTGGAAATGCGTCCTATTTAGTTCTAAGAACAAGAAGAAGAACCAAAAGGGGGTTATGACACGCACGGACGCCGAAAACTTGTCCCAATCTTCTTTATGAACGAGCGTTACCACCCGCCCAGGGTTCTTTGTAGTACAAGATCCGAGGGAAAATTGCAGTGCATCCACGTCAGTATCGAAGTGCGATGCTTCGAGATAGAGCAGCAGATGTCAAGAAGAAAGAAAAGCGGTCTATTCCTCACCTCTGGCGTCCCCCGATGGTCGTGCGACTTCTGTGCAAACCGTCGGACGTAACCTTTCAAGAATCCAGGAACTAGTAGGGTGATCAGGGTCAAATTGATAAAATATCTAGCGTGAAACAGATGGTAGGGCATACCTTGGGATATAACATGGGGAGGAGGCTGTCGAGATCGTGGCGGTTGAGTTCCAACTTGCCACGCCAAAGGTGATGGCGTACTACTACGTACCCTGAAAATGAGTGATCCATATCCAAATACGACGAACGGACGGGTTGCCATGGAAGTAATCCGAATAGTCGGTACACCTGTTATGACGCCTCGGTATAATATTATTTGTTCAGACACCCAGCGCTTACCTTGATATGACGGATCCTGGCAAGAGTGAGCTATTCCATCAAGGCAGTGGCAGTCGGAAAAGAGCACGTGACTTGTTGCTCGACTTCAATTTGTGTACAAGTACATGGGATTAGCCAGATTGTGTACACGATACAAAGGTTAACAAAATCCAGGAGACCCGTTCGCGTGAGGTATAACAGAAATGAACAAGACCCAGAAGCGAATAAGAGTCATGAACAGCCGATCTCAACTGAAATTGTATTTGATCCGTGCCCTCCACTCCACAAACGCCGGCCATGTCCAGTACAAAAGATGTCCCAGCCTGAAATACAACGGTGTAAACACGGCCCTCTCGCCCGCGTCAATCGCACGGATGCATCGGTCCGCTACGAAGTCACGTTTCAAGCCGTGCTTGTTGGGGTCAGATTCGTGAATCGTGGGAGCGGAAGCTCCGGGAGGATTGTCAACTGCAGACGTGCGGAAGGAGCCTTCGATGGTCCCGGGGAGGATGAAGGTAAACGCGATCGAAGGATGCTCGATGGCCAGCGCTTGGTAGAGCAGCAGTGAAGCCGATTTCGTAGCGGCATAGAGCGAGCGTGTCGGGGCGGGAATGATTGCTGCTACGCTCGATAGCAAGAGTACTGACGGCGACAGGGAGGTATACGACAGTAGTGGAATCTGTTCGGGTGTTGAGACAAGGTATCTCTGCATACGGTGTACGAAGTCTTACAAACGCGATGGCAGCAATGTAGGGACCCATGAAGTTACCATCCATTGCAGCTTTGGCTGCGTTCACAGCATGCTGGATACCTTCGGGGCTAGCTTGTGACCCAACAATGTCCGGTGCAGACATGTTTACACCCGCAACGGGCATGAGTGGCTGCAAAGCAGAGACACCCGCAGTGAGAATGAGCGTGTCGAGCCCCCGCCACGCTATACAGATGTATGAGCGCCTTGCATTGCGGTATGCCAACTATCACTAACCTTTATGCAGTCTCTCGCGCAGCTGAATCATGTCCTGCATTTCCCCACAGTCTCCCCTCACGCCCAGCACACGGTCCTTGAACCCCGCTCGTTCGGATAGCTCCCTACATTCCTGCACAGCCTCGTCTAGCTTGGGTTGTCGCCTACCTACTATGCACACGAAAGCACCTCGAGAAGCATACTTGTGGGCCAATGTTCTCCCAACACCACTCGTCGCACCGAGAATCAGCACGCGCTCATGTTCGGAGCAGACTTTGGACCTCCGTTGCGGTCGGCGGGACTGAACAAGATAGAGAGCTGAGAAACCGGCTGCAATGACGCAAGCCGTTGTGGATATGGGAGAATATTGGGCAGATTGAAGGACTCCTTTCAATGCTCTTGCCAACGTTGTCGTCATGGAGGCTGGAGGAAGACTCGGCTTCAGCGTGCTTATATAAGAACTTTACCATTGCTTCCGATTGGCTCTCACCATTTCGCCGACACGTGTGTCTACTTCCTTTCGACTATCTGACCACTAACAAGATAAGGAAAAATGCACACACAGATACGAATATTTGAATGACATGGCTCAGCACGCAAGTTGCAGACCGCTGCAGAGGTACAAATTCCCGGCCAAACTCGGTTCTCACAGTGTCCGTAGACTTACCATACCTTTCTGCTCGAGTGACAGTGGTGTAGGTTCCTGGGATTGCAGGGGTTCCCTTCAGATGAGTGGGGCAGAAAGTGGAGTGATTTTTTTAACACGTGACGACGACGCGTACACGCGTTGCCGAGCGGATGCTCCACCTCAAATGAATAGTGTGGCAAATAGCCGACAGAGGCCAACGGCATCTGTGGAATCCAACCACAGAAGCTCGTCCGAACAAATATCGCGCCTGCTGCGGTCGGCCATCTGCGCGCATGTCATCCTTCTTCTAGACCTCGTCCCAGCGCACCTTCGTTCCGTAACGCTGGCGTTCCCACAAAGCCAAGGCCAGCGTCCGCTCTCTCTTCCCAATGCTGTCTCGTGTAATTTTTCTGCTAACGTTTATCTGTTTCTTTTCCCCGCATTCGTTCGCAGCTGATGCACAACATTGGAGATCACGCTCGATTTACCAGGTGGGATGATTCCATCCCCATCGATCACTTGGTGCTTACGCGTGCCACAGATCATGACGGATAGGTTTGCGCTTCAGGATGTTAGCGACGGTACAGCCTACAACACTCCGTGCGATACCTCTGCCCTCCAGTACTGTGGCGGTACTTGGAGAGGTATCATTGATCATCTCGATTACATCCAAGGCATGGGTTTTGATGCCATCTGGATCTCACCGCCCTTTTTCAACATTGAAGGTCAGACACCTATGGGCGAGGCTTATCACGGGTACGTTGGCAGCGTCGCTCGTCGCATTGGCGCTAGTCTTGACGAACATCACCCTAGCTATTGGTCCCAGGATTTGACCTCACTCAATCCACACTTTGGCACCGCCAATGACCTGAAAAACCTCAGCGCCTCCCTTCACGACCGAGGCATGTACCTCATGCTTGACATCGTCATCAATCACATGGTATCTTTTGGGCTCTTCAATACCACCGCCGTGGGACTGGAAATCACCAACACAACCGCCCCTGTCTTGAACACCACTGGGCTTCGCCCTTTCGCCGATGTCTCGGAGCTCCATCCGGTCTGCTGGATCACAGATTACAGCAACCAGATAGAGGTGGAGCAGTGTTGGCTCGGGAACGAGAACATGCCGTGGGCAGATGTGGATACAGAGAACCCGGATGTCGTTGGGACATTAAACAATTGGATCGAGGACGTGATTAGCGACTTTGAAGTAGATGGGCTGAGATTCAGTACGGTCAAGTATGTCTCAAAGGACTTTTGGAGCACCTTTGCGACCCAAGCGGGGATTTTTACTCTGGGAGAGGTACGTACTCTGGAATAGTAAGCAAAAAAAATCTGACATGTGGACAGGTGTATTCTACGGAAGTCAATTATACAACTCCCTACACCAGTGAGCCGATAAGCTTTGATTGTCGGACGGGAACGACGCATTGACGTGACGAAAGGTGTGATGGATGCCGTGCTGGATTATCCTGCCTGGTTCCAACTTGTCCCCGCGTTCATGTCAGCCGAAGGCAATTTCAATGCGTTGAAATACATTGTTCAGCAATCACAAAATGAATATAGCAGTGGAACCTTTATGACAGGGTCATTCCTGGAGAACCATGATCAACCCCGTTTCGGCTCGCTCACCAGTGACCCCGCTGTACGAGCAGTTCTGCACTGCATACCCGGTCGACAGCTAAAATGCCGAGCGCAGCTTCGAGCGAATGCTATTGTGTGGCCATTCGTCCACGACGGCATCCCCACGTTATATTATGGTAAGCTGTCACCTTGTAAAGACAAAGCATTGCCACACACGCTGCGCCGGCAGGACAAGAACAAGGACTTTCGGGGGGGCAAATTCCAAACAATCATGAGGCGTAAGTTTCAGCTGTATCCACTATGATGCTATTCACCCCGATCAAAGGCTTTGGCTTACCCACTATGACACCGAACACCCTCTGTATGCGATGGTAGCCGCGTTAAACCAAGCTCGGAAGGCGGCGATCACCGCCGAAAAGTATTTCCTGACAACGCCGGTCAGTAGCCTTTAGCCAAGTTTCAGAGAGGATGAACAGGGGAGATGGTGATTGATTTGAGGCAATTTAGATGCAATTCTTAGATGCCACTTCGTCAAACACACTCGTAGTTTCCAAGCCGCCCATTCTCGCACTCCTGACCAATATTGGTAGTCAACAGACGAGCTTCGTGCAATGGAACGTGACTCATCCGGTGTTCAAGGGCAGGCAACAGCTCGTGGACGCGTTGAGCTGCCGTACGTTTATTGCGGAAGAGAACGGGGGTGTATCGATTCAGTCGGAGGAAGGGATGCCGAAGGTACGATCAGTGGTGATGTAACTATGACGCTGACCGAGCTCTCTTCCTAATCCGTAGGTACTCATGCCGGTGACATCGCTTGAGGGCACAAGCCTGTGCCCCCACAGCGTGGATGTTGGGAGTTCCAGATGCAGCATTGGCCACACGGTGTCGTGGATGGCTATTGTGCCGTCGATAGTGGTCCTAGCAGTGGCCAGCTTTGCTTGAGATGTGGATATTCAGGTAACCGGTTCCGTGTGTGAGGCGCCCTGCCAGGCACCCCGGTGACCATTACCCTCGCCTTCAGCGCGCCTATTGTCCCGGTTGGACTGATCGTGGACTGGCCCTTACATTACAATGGTATCGCTTGATTAATTGTTGCACTAGTCGTTGCTTCAGATGCACCATAGCTTTGTCTTTTTGTAATTGACGATCAGCTGTTGTCGTTTGTTGAAACAGATTCTAGCTCCTGTCAAATCATAGCCGCCCACTTACTAACCAAATCGCTAAGCACCGGATTACGATACTAAAGTCCATAAGCATTCACAGCATCCTCAAACGACCCTTAAAGCCCTTCTCGCTCGCCCTACAAGCACTCCAATAACCATGCCCGTCAGATCCCCGCAAGACGTCTATGCAAGACATGTTTCATCCACCCGTGGCTACCCTTTGTGGACCCCCGAGATGAGCTCCCCGCTCTTATCTTACCGGCCCGAAGGACTCAGGATTGGGGACGTCGGCGTCGTCACACCCGAAGATGGCTACTTTGACATTTTTTTCAACCTTTGCCTGCCCAAGGACGGCGATTTGAATCGCATCACCGGCGTTCCCGATGGTTTCAGCCCCATTGTGCTCAAAGACGGGGACATCCAGACCGTTCCAAATGCAGAGAGCGTCGGTGAGGCGTTGACGATGTCGCCCGTGACCAGAGTAGACAGCGGCAGGGTGCCCAGCAACGGCGAGTCGCTAGCGAGGTGCGTTGGCCTTTTCGTGCTTGTGGCCCTTGGTCGTAACCGGTGCATTGTGCAGAACCGAACGACACTCATTCCACGTGGCATCGAGTGAAGGTGGGCTCCTTGTTCTTCCCGAGGGCGCCGCTAGCCACGATGTTCGGGATTCGCGACCGTTCTTGGAGCAGGCCTCTCGCCACGCCGCGACCTGGTACCATTTTGCAGAGGGGCACCGCGGTCGGATCATTAGTCACGATTCCATCTACGTCATCACAGGTTTCCACAAGGCCCCTTCGTGGGGCGCCGCGGGATGGCAAAGTGAGAAAGGGTCCGCGGATTTTGCCGTATCGTTGCGCGAGGACGAGAGCCTGTCGACGGGCTACCGATGGGAGACCTTGCGGAATATGGACTTCCGCGTTGGCTCCTCCGACGACCCCGCGCGCCCGAACCAGGCCGTGTTCATCCGCGGGTTCAAGCTCGCACTGCGGAGCGACCAGCAGGGCGTGCCCCAGAAATGGGTTAGCTACCAGCCGAGTCCGCTTCGCGCTCGATCCCATTCTGGCGATTCATGGTTGTCCAACGTGTGGAGGGGCATTTCCAGGTCGATTGGCGTCTCGGGCGAAGAGCCACACCAAAGCGCCGCGCGTGAAAACGTGGGCGTCCGTATCGAGATAACGAGTGTACCAGAAATTGGGCCGGTATGTGCTCGATCGTTTGAGCGCGCGAGGGTGTGGTTCTGAACTCATAACAGGTTTTCCATCCCCTCGACGTCATCAATCGATACATGCTTCAGAAAGTGTGTCTTCCAGTTCCACCAGAGGCAGGACAGAATGTTTACATCATCGTTAATTAGGAACCATCCGCGAAAGTGGCGATCACACACGACAGTGACTGGACTTCTCTTCTCGCCAAGGTTGGTTGTGATTCAGGAGCATGTCGTCTCTGGTTAACATTTCCATGCGTCGCAGAATGTTCTCAAGCCTGAAGAGCTCGCGCAAGACGGGCTTCTAACGAGAGTGGTGTCTGAAAAGTACGACGTAATCGTCAGGGATGGTGAGTGTTCTAACTTCGTAGTATTACGCTAACTAATATCATGTAGAGGTAGCGCTTTTGCAGAGCAAGAGGTTTGTGCTCGCATTCCTAATGTGACACCCCTGTACTAAAATCCTGATCATAGTAATTTGGGCTCCTTCATCGATGCGCCTACAGATGATACTCCAACAACAGACTCTGCCAACCAGACCCCAATAGATGGAGCTGATAAACCAACCAAAGTGAAGGGAGCAAATGACGCAACCCATCCCCAATCTCTCAGTGTAGTATCCGAGAGCCATTACCGTTGTGTCGAAGAAAGTGCTTCGGTGTCGGGTGCTTCGGTGTGGTATGTGATGGTAATGTATCGCTCGGGAACATCTCATGACATTTCACTACGGTCAATTGCCGTCAAGTCGACCAGAGGGCTTACAGAGGCAAGTGCTTGAACCAAATTTGGCGCAAACCTCGATTAATTGGAACGATCGACAGTATTCCCGGGTCAGCTTCCGACGTAGTTTCTTCCTCGTCGATGGAATCCCTGCGTACGATCAAGATCATAGTGATATCTGATTATGTAAGAGCATATGTGTTCACAATATCTCCTGGCTAACATTATCTGTAGGTTTGTGGTTTCTGCTTCATATGCGACAAAATTCTTCGTGATGCGATCGAGGCTTGTCGAGATCTACCTGTCCGCTTTGACGTGGAGCTCAGACCCTTTACTCTTGCGGATCCGTTATCTTCTACCTCGGACACTAATCAGATCGTGTATCGTAATGCTTACTTGCTGAAAAGGTTTGGCAAGGAGCAGACAGAGATCAAACTGAAGGCGGTCAACGAGCTTGCACAGAAAGCCGGTCTACGACTGTCAGTGTCTCAAGCGATTGCGTATCTTGTTCTTCCTAACGCTTGGTCCACTCAGCGCGGAGGACAGCATCGTTTGTGCGACGACCCGGGCACACCGGCTGTCCACGAAAGCTTATCAGATGGGCGGACAGGCTTTGCAGAATAAATTCAACACGTTCATCTTCGACGCGTGCCTTGCACGAGGGGCGAATATCAATGACGAGGATGTGCTGGTCGACGCGGCCGTCCAAGTCGGTCTCATGAACAAGGAAGAGGTGCGTTTTTACCACTCAGTGTCGACCTATGATTGATGTGTGTCCAGGCAACGACATTTTTGCGGTCCACGGAATGCCTGGACTGCGTGGAAAAGATGGTGGCAGCTGCAAAGGCCCAGGGTATCAATGGCGTGCCGTTCGTCATTATCGACGGCAAGTGGGCCGTGAACGGTCTTCAGCCCGTGGAGTGCTTCATTCAGGTCAGCTCGTCCGCCCACCTTTGTGTTGCCCTTGGACGCGATCGCTCACCAACGTGCTCACCCCAGATCTTTCATAAACTGGCACAATTACCTGCATCGCAAACCGTCTCCCAAAGGACGAAGACGGAGCACGAAATCGGAGTGCACTAAGGCGCACCCGTCGCCCATGGGCTGACAGGTAGCTTCCAACTGGATGAACGACAAGCTTAATTCGTCATAGATACATGTATAGGTGTCATGCTAGCTGTAATTTAGCCTGTGCCGATTCTCTTTTCCCCTGACGTTGTCCCCGGAGTGCCATGTTTCTATCCACCCCGCCCTGATGGTGGTCACGGTCAGGGAATTTTGGTTAGGTGGGTTGGGCGTGTGCGCGGGCCGAGGGGACGGCGCGCCGGTCTAATCCGTCCTTCAGGTAGTAGTAGTACCCCAGGAGCAGTGATGGGAGGAGTGACCCGAGTGACCGCGTTCTCGTCGCTTTCAAGTTTGGCATCGTAAGAGTGTGCGTCACGATGGGCGTGCATCGCCGGCAACGCGAGACCACCGGCAGGAACAGTGTTCGAGGCGAACACCCTTACTGAACTTGGCTCGCTCAGCTCATCAGAACTTTCATCGCTCTGTGCGGAGGACGAGTCACGGCGCAAGGGTGGTAGTGACGATGCAATGGGCAACTGGAACGATGGCGCGATACGGGGAACAGGCAGAGGCGCACCCAGGTGTAGTGCCCAGTCGCCGTTTGGTGACCTTGTCAGACCCTGGAAGACGGTATGGTGCAGTAATACGTCCACCCGTTTCCAGCCCAGGGCACGCTCCGTCCGTGTATGCCCAAGCACGAGCGTGCGTCGACGGAAGGCTTGTTCACATGTAGCACGATCTGGAATGCGCCAGAGCTCTCCTAATGTGAGTTGTTGGTTGAAACAATTGTATACGGCGTCGAACACATGTCGACAGCGTATCCCCTTGGGGTTGTCGATCTGCATCGTCCAACTGAACGGCCGCTGCTCAAAGGTGATCTTCATCCTAGAAATAGCTTCGCCCGATGCCGGTTCGTCAAGGTCCTCGTCCGACAGCCGCCAATGAACGTTGTTGCTGTGTTGGTAGCGGATCCGGTCCACAGGAAAAATGATGTCAAACCGTAGTAAACGTTTCGATCTTTCAGGGTCGTACGGCGATAGCAACCAGTGGAGGCGTGACGACACGTTGGGCGTCGAAGCTGCAAAGGCGACGCGCTCGATCACCTTTCGTAGTCGGTTACGGCGAAGGCTCTTACCAAAGAATAAGTCTTTCAGTTTGGGTTTCTCTGACATGTCCATGGGTTCAAAAGGATGTATGTCTCCTGGAGTATAGCTCGGCGGTGGTGCCTCTTCATCCACGGATGTGGACTGTCTGCCATCTTTACTGTTTGCTTCGGTTTCGATATCTTCAACATCGCCGTTTTCCCAGTCGCCTTCCAAGGAGACAACACCTGAGAATTCTGAGTATCGGCGATAGCCTGACGACAAAATCCGTACCTTTCGCTGAGAGTATACGAAAATGAGTGCATAGAGCTGCCTCTATTCGATGAGAGTCTGCCTGCACAAAGTCTTCCGGCTTCAGTTGGCCCTACATCACCGTCCTGTAGACCAGACCTTTGGATCGTACCAAGTAGAAAATACCTTTCGGAGCATCGAAATCCAAGCATCATCGTGGGTGACTGCGACGTTCGCAGAAGGTTCCTGGATGAAGTGAAATCAAAATACCTCGTGCCATAGTATCATGAGACCAACCTTGCTTAACAGGTATTGGTTTATGATGTCAGACGGGTGGAAAACCTACGTAGTAAAGCTCTTAGAATGTGCGAAAGTGTCGCCTATAAGCTCGAGTAACGTGGCACGCACATGCGATGCCTCTGGCATAGGCTGAACCACAACATGACTACTCCCGTCGTCCGTAGATACACTCCCAGAAGAGCCGGTTGTCATTCGCCGGCTGGTCGCCCGGTTAGTCACCCCATCTTGCAACCCCGTTCCGCGGTTACCACCTTTTGAGAATCCCTTGAAGACTTTGGACATCAGAGAGCCCCGTTTGGCAGTACGTAACGGATTCCCATGCAAGTTGGAGAGAACATTCGGGGCACCTACTTCAACCTTGATCTGCTCTTTACCAAGGAAACCTGTCCGCAGTGCAATTCTGAAACCACGGATAAAGACAGACTGGTTGGGAATCCCATAGTTCTCGACCGGTCCCACGCGCCAATCGAGGGCACTCGTCGTCTCCCAAGTATACGTCCCCGCGATGTTACCACCTCCGACGTGCGCCATTTTGAACTGCGCAGAGAATTCTCCGCTGCCTGACATGTTCTCGAATGCTGCAAGGGACCAAGAGCGCGCCTTATAAAATCCAGTAATCAGGTAGAGTGAGTCGTGGCTGATCATGCGACCGAGGCGTTCCTCAGCAAAACGGTACCAGTCGACACCGTGTCTGGTCGCTTCTTCATAGAAAAGATGGTGGTTTCGGAGCTCTCGTCGTTCCGCACCTTCCGGCAGGATAAGGATTGCACCACCGCTAGACGATAGGTCAAATTCGTAGCCCAGACCTCCCACTGGCCCACTGTCACACGTAGGGTTACATCAGGTGGTTTCTCTTTCGGTAGGGTTGGCTTACCCCGGAGTGTCACCAGAAGGCTCAACCGTCCTTCTCTTCGTCACAGAAGACGATGAAATGATACGTCCTGAGTTCTCCACGTTGAGAATCAACCTGATATCTTCATCGCGAAGCTCGACCTGTTCGAAATTGTCTGGAACACCGCTGGCTCGATGGAAGGGATGTTCGCGGGGGAGACAAATATTAAAGAATACCTCGAAGCCACCATCCTCTGGTACAACCACGCCAACGTCCCCGATTCGGAGACCATCAGGTCGATATTGCAGGACCTGGTGAGTTGGCTCAGGGATCCACAGAGGGTAGCCGCGCGATGACACCAAATATCTTGCATAGACATCCTGCGGGGATCTAGACATGATACATCTTCCTAGACCAGTGTAGAACGAGGATGATAGCGAGGCAGATAAGTGTGAGATGCTGTGTCGGAAAGCTGTTGCGCTCTCTTTATTTTTACTGCAAGTAAGCGGTGCTATCGCCGCCACCGCCTGGCAATGGCAGCCCACAAATTGGGGTAACACCTCGGGCAAGGTCGGATATGTATCTACAACATAGTCGACAAATAGTCTTAAACACATTCCGCCTGGGAAATAAGCTACGTTTGTGATAAATATTCAACAACATGTTGAGAAGATGTATTACACTCGGTAGAATGAACATAGTCTTCCAAAAAAGGTTGAATGATTTATCCAAAATAATAACATTGACTCTGTTTTGTCGGTGTACCTTACTTATTATTCTAAATATGGTGAACGATTTGTTGTCATGACAGAGTCAGAGGAAGTG
>JBBPKK010000226.1:0-37740 GCA_038089215.1 Tylopilus vinaceipallidus
GAAGATACCAGTTGGAGAGTGTCAGAAATTGATTGAGAGCATGCCTAGGAGGGTCCAGGCAGTGCTCAAGGCAAAAGGAGGCTATACCAAGTACTAATAATGTCATTCAAATCAAAAGTACATAAACCAGCCCAATGAGGTGTTTATTTTGTAATGGCCATATCTTGATGGCATGTGAATGGAATCATGTGATGTATAGAGCAGGGTTGTAGCCAAGGGTCCATACTACTCTCCACCAAAGCAAAGTGTAATTTGTTTATGTAATTGCAGTATACTTCACACACTGGATTGGAATCAAACATTGGGCCAGTTTTTGGAGTCACTGTAGTCTACACCTGGGCCTGCTGGTGATGGTGAGCTGCCCCAGTTCAAGTTCTCTATTTCCCTCACTGTCTACCCTGAAGATCAAGACATCAACAACTGGGAAGACAACAGCAAAGGAGGAGAAATCCTTAAAGATGAAGGAATTCTTTTTTACTCCTGAATCTACTACCACTAACTATGTCAACTTTCTACAAAGTATGCTTGTCAAACTGGATCTCAAGAACTATGTTATTACCACCAAGAAGCATTTTCCATTCAAGTATATCCTGCCAAAAGTGAAAGGATATGGTTGAAGCAAGTCTGACTGACTGCTCAGGCTAATGCTATTACTAGACAGAAGATTACTGATGCAATTGATGTTGACAATTTCAGTGGCTTCAAGGAGATGGTGGAGAGGATATCTGAGGATAGACCAGGGCTTGTCTGAATCTTTGTGGACATGCAGCAGATCAATAAGTTACCACAGGTTGTGAAGTCCAAAAGTTTGAGGAGCTCAGGAGAGACTTCCAACAGCTCAGATAGCAGCAAGGTAAGTGTATTATGAATGTTGGATTCATCTTGTACCTGATGTGCTATATGTATATGTAGGCTGAAGCTTCTGCCTTGCAGCCCAAAAAAAGTGATTTTGAAGAATGACTTGCATGATGGCATTTGAAGCTCAAGAAAGCCTACAAGAATGAGGGTAATGAAGGCTTTACATTTGTCAGTCCCCTTGGTCCAGTTCCTTTGTCACCTGCTATGATTCATGATTGGTGTCTTGCTCTGGTAAGTCACTGTACAATCACCTTGTATTGTGTTACCAGATGTTCACATACAAATGTTTAGGAGGAAGGACAGGCAACAATTGTGACACCACCCAACATTGACTCACTCAATATTGCAAACAAAGGCCCATTTCTTCATCCCATGCATAAGGCTGCAGCTGCTGCAACAGCTCAATTAGTGGCATTGACTCCAAGTCAGCCTATGACAGATCTCAGCACTCTCACCTCTGCTATGACCTCAGCTTTTTTGATGCAGACCATTGCACAATTCAAACTGATGAGTTTACTTCAAACTCCTGGCAACTGCCCCCCTTCTGACTTCCTGTTGACTTCTGCTACCACTACGTCTCCTCCTGTTGTCACTGCTACTCCACAGACTCCCAAATGACAATCAAATGCTGAGGCCACCAGCATATCCAAGTCTTTGTCTCCTCCAGTTCCATCACCATCTCACCTTAAACATTTTCTTCAGCACACTGAGACTCATCTTGGTATCCAAAATGCTATGGTTTACCACTCAAATCTGGAAATGCATGGCATCAGTCCTGATATACTTGCTGATGTCAACAACAAATTGCTCTCTGAGATTGGAATTTCATCTGGTGATGTGATCCACCTCAAAAAAGGCAGTGTTGTGTGGTGGAATGGGCCTGAAGAAAAGCATAAATGAAGTGATACTACAGCTTCTGAGTCATTTTTCAGAGCTACAAGTCCTTTGTGCCCACCTACTAAACAGGTAGCATATGAGAAAAAATACCATGATGGAGGGGGCTGCTGTTTTACAGGCCCTCCTATGCAACATGAAGACCCTGAAGGTGGTCCACCAGCTAATCATGATTATACTGTACTTTGTTCTATCAATATGAGACCATGGACATGTGGTTGCCTGTTCCCCCAGGATATAGTGTTGATAAGGAGGGTGAGGAAAACAACTTATTCTATTCATAATACATGTCATAGCACTTTTTTCGCCTAAAGTCACACTTTCACATTGCATAACTCAAGGGGAATATTCATGTTCTGTACTTCCTATGTTCATGTCTGCTGTTCACACAATGCCTGAACCTTTTTGAGCACCAACAAGCATGGTAAGAAGCTTGTGACCTATGCATACAATAGGTTGACAAAAACTACACTATATATCCTGATGCATGAAAATAACCCTCCACTTTGTCTGGTGTAATGCTTTGTACAATGAAGATATGACTTGATGGCTGAAAATGCTTGTTCAATTGGATTGTAGTCAGGTAAATAGGCAGGGAGATATATCAGCCAGCATGCCACAAAAATGTTAGTAATAAAACAAAAATTCAATACACAAGCTTACAGTAATTTTCTTCAACTAAATGACAAATTGCCTCATCATGGTGGATGTGGCAATTGTCCATAATCAGAACACTGGGAGGGCCAGGGTATGGGTTTGTAAATAGCATCTATTTCCATTGTTTGATTAGTGAAATCAATAAAGATAAAGCAATGGACTTACCACATGCTCTTTGAGAAATATAAGAAACTGCACAGTGTCAACAGGCTCTTCCACTATGTCATACACAATGATTCCATCTAGCATGATGGCAGGGATAATGGAATAGCAGGTCCCATGGACAAATTGCTTCTGAACAACACACCAAACACCCATGCCAAATCACCCATACAGTAAGCAACAAAACTGTTGCAATGCCTAACCTCAATCTGGTGCACAAAGCACACCATAATCACATGTGGGAATTTCACTTAGCTTTAGTGATACCAAATATAGTAGTTACTCTTGGCTACAAATCATTCCCTTATGTCATGTGATTTAAATCACAGCCACATGAGATATATGTACTCCAATAAATCAAGAGTACTCATTGCAACAGTTTTGTTGCTGACATCAAGGATATCATAAATTAGTATGAAGTGTATCCTCCTTTGGCCTCAATCACCTCCTGAATCCTCCTGGGCATACTCTGAATCGATCTTTGACATTCCTCTATTCCAATCTTCTCCCACTCCACTTGAATGTGCTCCCAAAGTTCCAATATTCCTTTGGGTGGTTCATGATACTCTGCTAGCCTTCTTTTGAAAAGAAACCACAAATATTCTATGGGACTGAGGTCTGGAGCAGGCCACACCATGACTACAAAATCATGGTCAGAAAACCAATCCTTGGCCCTTTTGCTGGTGTGCTTGGAGTCATTGTCCTGTTGAAAAATAACATTTTCTGGAGATTTGCCATAATAGTAAAGAGTTCCTTGAAATTCATCCTCCAAAATCTTCACATAGAGGTTAGCATCCATCCTACCATCAATCTTGCAAGCCAATCCCACTCCTTCCCAAGTCATACAATCCCACATCATCAAAAAACCTCCTCCAAACTTTACTGTTTCTTTCACCAGCCTATCACTAAGGCCTTCTCCTGCCTTTTTCCACACCCATTTCCTACCATCTGACCCAATTCAATTGATTTTGATTTCATCTGACCAAATAACTTGCTTCCAGTCCTCTACAGTCCAATGCTGATAGCTTTCAGCAAAATCTAATCTTGCCTGCCTATGACATTTGAAAAGAAGAGGCCATTTTTGCTTGACTACAGCCATCATTCCTGCTTGTTTGAGATGATGGTGCATGGTCTGGGAAGATATGGAATGGTTCTTGATGTTAGAGAGTGTTTGGCTAACTTGGACAGCATTTTCAGCCTTCCCAGTTCCAGTTAGATCAATAGCATGTTGCATGTCAGTGGGAGTAATAAGAGATGGACATCCACCAGTAGCTTTAGAAAGGTTGGGAAGGTATTTGGAGTGGATTCTACTATTAGGAGAGTGATTAAAGCCAGTAGCATTTAAAATCTGGCAAGTAGATTGACCCAATTCCAGAAGAGAAGTGATGTGGGTAATTTGCTCAGCAGAAAGGGATTTCATGATGGTGGTAGTGAAAGAGAAGTGATATTTTTATTTGTTTGTATCATTGGAGTATTTATATACATCACATGACCAATATATTATGTAAAAACTCTTTAAAATATGTCAATTTCATATATTTCCATGTCAGCAACAAAACTGTTGCAATGAGTACTATATTTGGTATCACCAAAGCTAAGTGAAATTCCCACATGTGATTGTGGTGTGCTTCATGTACCAGATTGAGGTTAGGCATTGCAATGGTTTTGTTGCTCACTGTATCTCCTTGACACTGTGTATTCATTCCTCATGGCCTCATCAATAAATAGTAGCATGCTCAGATCAGGGACTTCTTCAGCAATTCTGTTCATAAACATCACCCTTGATAATTCATTCCACTCACTAGCATGGGCCAAGATAAACTTGTGAGTGATTCCAAGATGCTGGAGGGCCCATGAAAGCATTGGGAGACCGGTCCATTTCTTGCATTTAAGCCAGAGCTCATCCCACAACTCATCAAGGTAGGTAGATGGGTGGTGTGTGATAATGGAAGATATGAAGGCAAGATCAGTGCAAGAGAGAGAATGAGGACAACCTATCCTACATGAATATTTGAATGGATTTTCAACACTTCCATGTCACTGATATCAAGAAAGAATGTTGTGGATAAGTGTTTTCTTGACTGTGAGCAGCCTGCAAATGCTGCCAGCAGAAATGCCTTGGTGATGGAGGATAGGGATACAAACTTTCAGATCATTGGAGACTTTTCTATGCATGCAGGTGAGTATGAAGGGATAGGAAAAATTGTGTATGCTGTGAGCTGCATTCACACAGTTGAATTATTGGTAAGCTGAATTCACACATGCTATCATGTGCACTCTAGCAACAATTTTTTCAGTTTCACTTTTCCACCAACTTTCAAAAAGTGCTGTAAAGAGGAAAGAGAGATCAAACCAGGATTGGTACAAGAGTTGGTACCAGACATGTCAAAGTTAGACTTGTTAAGAATCAGGATATGACAGATGTCCTCCTCCACTTCAGACAAATGAGCTCACTTGTAAACTGTGCTAATCTGTTTTGCAGCAAAGAAAACTGCTACCATTCCACTGCATCTAAAGTAATCTAAAGTAATACCACATCTCTACTCCCGACTCTTGAACATTTTCTCGATGGCGGCACTGGAGTAGGACTTTGGCCGCTCAAGCGCTAGCAAGGGAATTGATGAGCAACATCTTAAAATGACACAGCAAATACCTACGTGCTCCAAGAGCTCGGTCCCAAATGAGTTGTGCCGCTACACCAAAGGCCCTCGACACACCGAACAACACCGTGTAGAACTGCATTTGTGTTAAACCATAGTGAGTAAGCAACGCCCCTGAATGAGCATCCACATTCGGCCATGGATTCTTAGCTTTGCCAGCCTGGGGAAATGGTTATTTGGAAGAACAAAGATGACAGGATGAAACAATTGCAAACCTGCAGAAGGATATCCGGCACGATGTTGTAGACCTGTCCAACCAATCTAAAGAGAGGATCCCGAGGTAAATGTTTCAATGCAAATTCACGTTGCGCAGTATAACGAGGATCCGTCTTGCGCAGTACCGCATGCCCATAGCCTGGGACGACCTGACCAGCTTTCAGTGTAGACCACACATACTCTTTGACTGCCTCGTCAGTAGCATTCTCGCCGATCTTCTCTTGCATCTTCCTTAGCCATATTAAGACTTCCTGGTTAGCGAGACCATGCAATGGTCCAGCGAGACCGTTGAGGGAAGCCCCAAATGCCAGGAATGGGTCCGAAAGAGCAGAGCCGACCAACTTGCCAGTATGTGCAGACACATTACCGCCCTCGTGATCACTGCATAATTGCTAAGAGTAACGAAACATGCACACCTCTGAGCTTACCTGTGGATAGTAATATAGAGCCGAAGGAGCTCCACGAAAGCCTCATTTTCGCCAAAGCCGAGGAGTGTAGCAAGGTTGTGTGAGTAGTCCTTGTGAGGGTCAATAGCAGGGAGCTTGCCGTCACCAAAGACATTGCGATATATACGACCCGCGATATTAGGAAGTTTCGCAATGCTGTAGCAGAGGTTGAGAATGGAAAGCCGTACAGGATAGGAACAACGCACAGATCCATTGCATCCTCGAAGGTGGGCCCCCAATACTCCCTTTTGGGAACGCCGTCCTGGTAGGCCTTGGCAAAAGCCGAGTCGTGGTTGAGCTACAGGAACGCGTGAATTCCAATTCTACGAACCAAACGACGGCGTACCGCAGTGACAGCCAGACTAAACTGGCTCATGGGGTGGAGCGTAGGAGGGCACCTATCAAGGATCTCCTCGACAAACTCAGGGATGGCAGCACGAGCAGCCCAGTCTCGAGAGAGACCAGCGACCTGTTCCTGTGTTGGGATTTCACCCGTGAGGAGGAGCCAGAAGAGGCCTTCGGGCAGGGGCTCAGAGCCACCAGGCGCTCTCGGGAGAAGTTCCTGGCACTCGGGAATTGATTTGCCACGGAAGCGGATCCCCTCCTCTATCACACACTCTGTCAGCGACGACCTTGGTCACAGCGGATGATACGAGTTACCCGCGTCAAGAACGGAGCCATCCCAAATCAAGGCAGGTAGACCTCGCATGCCTCTGGAAAGAACCAAGGTAAAGGAATGTCGTCCCAGGCTGGTTCTGGAACGCACCCATAAAGCTGATCCACCAGGACGGGGCCGAATGCCTTTTTGCCATGTTCAGCACGAACACGCTTGACCTGGCGCAGAAAGTCAGACAGAAGAAAGACGCATAAAGAGAAGCGGACATTTTCTATTTCTGCCGGGATAAGCTCCGCGAGACGTTCTTTGAGCGTCGACTGTTTTGCGGCCGTGGAGAACCGGGCCGAAAGCAGGCCGGTGCGTGCCACGGGAGAACGCGACTGGAGCGGGTCAGTCAACCAGCCCGGGCAACAGGAAGAAGACGCACCGCACGGACGAGGGAACGGAGGGACGCAGCCATAGATGGTGGAGGAGACAGAGCAAGAAAGGACGCGACGGAAACGAGCAAAAAAGGCGTCGAGGGAAATACCGGCGCGCCGTGGGAATTCGGGATGGCAGCTCGTCTCCGAAGGCAATGACGAAGCGAAAGCGACCCGGGTCTCGCTCACTCCTGCCCCAAGTCAGCGGCTTCCCATTGAGGAGCCCGTCCCGATTGCTCATGCTAACCCCACTAGAAAAAACACTACCGTCAACGTGCCCATGCAAATCCATTCTCTGATCACGCCCTCGATTACCCGGCCGCCCCTCACCTGGTCGACTGGACCGAACATTACCCAGCGTTCCCGGCATCCGCAAAGACTCCGGAGTACGCAGACATCGGGTGTGGCTTCGGCGGCCTCCTTGTTGCCCTTTCCCCGTTGTTCCCAGACACCCTGATGCTGGGTATGTTACATTCCCTGGCCTCCCATGCGGCGCGATCTTCATTCCCCCGCGACAGGCATGGAAATCCGTGTCCAGGTCACACAGTATGTTCAAGACCGTATCACCGCTTTGCGCGCAACCTCCGCGGGCTCCGCCCAAGGCACCTCGTCCGCCACACCAACCCCCTACCAAAATGTGTCGGTCGTCCGCGCTAACGCCATGAAATTCCTTCCGAATTTCTTCTCTAAACATTCCTTGTCTGCTCTCTTCTTTTTATTCCCAGATCCTCACTTCAAAGCCCGCAAGCACAAGGCTCGCATCATTTCTCCTACCCTTCTTGCGGAATACGCCTATGTTCTCCGACCCGGCGGCATCATATACACAATCACCGATGTGCACGATCTGCATGAGTGGATGAAAACACATCTAGAAGCATTTCCACTATTTGAGAGCATCACCGAGCATGAACTGAGGCAACAAGGTCATGGACCGATACTGGAGGCCGTCTATCACAGTACCGAGGAGGGAAGAAAGGTTGAAAGGAATGATGGCGAAAAGTGGCTTGCTTGCTTCAGACGCAAAGAAGCATCCAGGATAACTGTACCGTAGACGAATCACATCACCGTTACTCTTCCATTTCAATCTCTCTCTTATGGTCCGATTTTTCTCCGCTATCGACTGCAACAGCGAGTGACTGTGTCCTCTTCGCTAGTGCAGCTCGCATTTCACCGTGAAGAACCGCACTAGCGTCAACGGCCAACCGAAAGATTGCCTCGAACCGATCAAGGTGTATCCTTGTATCCATCGTCACGAGCGTTACACGCCCCGTGCGAGGCATGACAGCAACAGAGACGTGCGGTACGTCATTTTCCTCCAGCGTGTTTAAGTCCAGCAATGGCGAAGTCGCGTGCACCCCCCCAGAGATTGCGCAGACAAAATCGAACATCGCCACACCCGCGGTGGCAAGCGCCAAGGTAGTCCCGTTGAGACAAGTCGGGAGTAAACCTCCATCCTGCTGGATGACCTGGATGAAGACATCGATCTGAGACCTTGGGTAAAGACGCGTTTGCACGACAGGTTCGAATGTCGACTTCACAATTGACGCTAGTTCGAGCATCCGCCTGAACCAGAAATTAGGCCCGGTCAGTGTACGAGGACGAAGTAGTGCCTATGTGCAACCTGGAGACTACGCCAATCAGATAATCACTTACTTGTCTCCTCGAGTACGTCTCCTACGTTCACCTGTACTGAAGGCCGCGATGTGCACTTCCACGTTGATGTTGGCGCGATCGTGAATCGTCTGTGATCGCATTTTTGCTTCTCGTGGACCAAGCACAGAAACCAGTACTTCGGTTAGACCGTGGCGCATCGTGACGGATGCGTCGGCGGAGCCTTGCAGTGAGAAGTCGATATCGATCTCCCTCAGCTCGTACTGTCTCCGTCCATCCGATCTGAGTCCGCCATCGTTGAGAATTTCTATCCTCGAAGCCTGAAAATATATATATGTTAAATCCGCGATCTAGGGAATGTGTCAAGCACTTGCCATCAGAAACCAATGCTGCAAGATGAGTAACAGGAGGAAAACTTTTCAATACTGCTGGAACAAGGTGGCTGTGCCGGTGGTACTTCTTCAATGATGAACTTGAACGTATCAGATAATTCCCGAACCTTGTGCTATCACCATATATCCGACTTGACTTTACATATGTAAATCGTTATCGGATTACATCCGACTCAGACTCCGTCCGTCTTGTGGCTCCCTGTTGACTCTCGACCACATTCTTGTCAATAACTTGATCATGGAGATACACAGTGATGATCTAGAGTACATTCCTCGCTCTATTCTGGACACGGATCTATACAAGGCAAGTATCACTACCCCTCCCGTTAGGACCCGTCGATAAGCGCCTATCAACGCAGTTCACAATGCAGCAAGCTATCCTGCATCATTTTCCCGAGACCCATGCACTTTACAGGTTCACCCACCGGGACCCCAACGTACTGTTCCCTCACACATGCATCGATCTGTTTCAAAGGTCAATCCAACGTAAGTCCTATTCAACCTCATCCGCTTTGGAATATACCACAGTCGGTCAGGATTTCGGGATGTGTATCTGACGACCGAGGAGAAGACCTGGCTGGCAAAAACATGTCCTTTCTTCTCCAAAGAATATCTTGACTATCTTTTAGAATTTCGGTTTGATCCCGGACAGATATCGATAAAATTTATGCCTGTGTCCAACGATGGAGCGGAGGGAAGAGTCGAGATAGAAGCAAGCGGTCTATGGAGAGAGGCCATACTGTGGGAAGTTCCCCTAATGGCTTGTTTGAGCGAGCTCTACTTCCGTATAGGGGTGACTGATTGGAGCAATGAGCGCCAGAAAGGTAAACGCTGTTCTCTGCATTCTTCCATGTGGGCATAATTCCCTTTACAGAAATTGCGTCTGCAAAAGCGCAGACGCTATTGCAAGCAGGATGCGTCTTCAGCGAGTTCGGAACCCGGAGAAGACGTTCGTTCTACATTCAGGACCTTGTTGTCGCAACCATGAAAGAAGAGGCTGAGAGATCGAAAGGACCTGGAACTTTTTTCGGAACAAGTAATGTCTGCATCATGCCCTTTCTTCCTTCTTTATGGACTCACATTAATCCATACAGGCCTACTTCGCAATGAAATACGGTATCCATGTCGTGGGGACCATCGCGCAGTACGTCGCCCGTATGATGGATGATCTGGTGTGCTTATGAACGTCAAAGTGAATGGTTTATGGGAGTAAGTATGATACTGTGTTGTAGTTGATGGGAGGTGGTTATAATTTATCTAGGTTGCAGCATTGATGGGTTACGAAGGTGCAAACACAAACGCCCTGATGCTTTGGGAGAAAACCTATCCGAACAACTTGCTCGTCGCGCTCACTGACACCTTCTCCACAAAAGTCTTCTTTCAGGCATGTCTCCCCATTCTCAACTCGTTCTTCCAACCTTAGCAAACAGACATGACACAGGAATTGTCACAGGACCCAGTCCGGGCAGCGAAATGGTCGGGTCTCAGGCAAGATTCCGGCGACCCCTTTGAGTTTGCACCAGCAGCCAAGATGATGTATGAAAGTATTGGAATTGACATAAGCACGAAGTCCATCATATATTCCGACGCCCTAACAGTGGACAAAGCACTTCTGCTGAAGAAGCAGTGCGATGAGATTGGCTTCAATTGTAAGTGGACCTCCACAGGGGAACATCCGTTGTTTGTTAACGCCATGTTCTAGGTTCTTTTGGGATTGGAACAAATCTCACGAATGATTTCAAGACACGGAGCAGCGGCTATACGGAGAAAAGCAGAGCCTTGAACATGGTAATCAAACTCGCCAAGGTGAACGACAGAGATTGCGTCAAAATTAGCGATGATCTGACCAAGGTAAAACTGCGCACGTAGTCCCCCCCGCACATACTTATACTACCCCCAGAACACGGGAAACGAGGCTTCGGTGGAGTATGTGAAAAAATTGTACGGATTACCCAACTAGGTTGTGTAAAAGAATGGCTGAAAACACTGCAACGAGGTAGAAAGTATGTAAGTAAACCGAATGTTAGGCCTTCTACAAGGAGTTACAAGAACGAGAGCATAACTGCCTCGGTTTCTTGGATATCCAGCCCAGCGCTAACATCCAGAGTCTTCACCTGAAGCGATCCATTAACCCTGGCATCAGCTGTTTCGTATGTTTGCCCTCCCCAGGTAAGCCCAGAGGTTGCATTTGCATATCTGCGTGAGAATGAGTGCTGCGAAACGCGAAACGGCAAATTCGCCATACGTGATGTTGAGCCGCTTCACTTCCATCTCCCGCGCAGCCGTCCCGGAACCAGAGAAGGTAATATTAATATGAGTGGTATTGCGGGTTCCCTCACCAGGAAGGTAGGCAATGGTATTGATGAATACCGCCCGAACGAGATTGCCATATTCGAATATAGCGTACCCGGAGACGTCTGTTGCGTTGACAAGAAGTTCGACCACTTGTGTTGAACCAGTTGGGCCGATCGCTTCTGCTGCGATGATCGCGGCATAGTAAGGAGGTTGGATGTGGGGAGGAAGTGGAGTGATAGGAGAGCCATCCAAAATAGAGTAGTTCAAAGTGACGGGCTGGATCTAAAGGGTGTGAAACATACGATAAGACTATTTCGTCTAAGTAGCGGTGCCGGTGCTTGAAACTCACAAAGTTGTATTTGTAGCCAACACCTTCGTGGAAGTGCAATCTACTGATGCCAACTTGTGTTGAAAACAGCGAGTAGTCGAGTGCCCAGAGTGCAGCGCCAGCGGTGTTGCTCACGCCTTCGAGTAGATAAATGATGCTGGAACTCAATTAACTGTCTTATATCCACTTACCAGGTGCACCATGACAACTCATGCCTATAATTGCTGTAAATCAGAAGTGATGAACAAGGACAGAACCAAATACTCGCTGTTCGTTTCGCCTAAAATATACTCCAATCCTTGTGCAAAAGTAGCGTTGATGTCTGGCTCAAACTGAGTAATGTTTCCTCGAATGTAGCTTTTCGTCATTAAATCCTGCAAAACAGATCCAGATCCAGTACAGAATGAACCGCTGTATTGGTGCTGGGAAATCCTTTGGGAAAGGTAAGAGAGGTAAAGTCAATTCAGAATCCGAAACATACGTAGTAATCAAGCCCCCAGGCGTGGTGTCGAGGATGCCATCCGCAAAAATTGCCTGTGGGGAGAAACCACTAATGTTATTGTGGGTTGAAAACGCAAATGCCCCTCCAATCAGCTTGGTAAAAGAAGTTTCTGATAAATCAGCAGTCTCCGAGACGTTAGTAGCGAATTCAACCCATCTTTCCACTATGCTAAGCAGTGGTAATGACAGAACTACGATGCACTTACTGAGGGACGTATTCGAAGACACTCCAGCTACTGTTCCTGCCTCCATTGGTGTAGTAAAGATCAGCCTCATTTCCTATCTCGATGAAGTTGAGCGTGATCCCGTCCGCGATGACTTCGGGCGACTCGAAAGCTTTTACCAGCGCCTGCGTCTCCAGGTAGGCGGCAGTCAAGTTGGCCTGCCTCAGGTTAACTGCCCAGTGGACACGTGTTCCTATTGAGTGGGAACTGGTGAGAAGAATCAGCCTGCAGCAAATGTGGATATCAACTTGCCAGAAGGAAGGTGGGATATGACATCGTAAAATCCTTGCCCGGCAGTGACATTAGTTGCCTCGGGGTAAGGAGTGACGGAAGTGGAGGCAGGGAAGACAGCTTCCTCGTACTAGCACCTCGGTTCAGTACTACGATTGCGACGAGGTGAAGGTACTATACCTCGACATGAAAGCTAAAGTCCGTATGATCCTCGGAGTCAGCTCCAATTCTGATGAATGGCGGTAAATTCGTGATTTGAACCAAGTTGTCGAGAGCATTGTAAAAGAACTGGTTCGGTTCTGCGGTTCCTGCCCAATCTACCCATCTGTCTTGTTCGATGGAAAGTGAGACCAGATCGCGCGCCACCAACGGAGCACCGCTGGGCGCGGTGAGAGGGATGGTGACATCAACGGCCGAGGCCACGAATGGTGTGAGCGAAGCCAGTAATATTACTGGGCACAACCCCAACATCAGATGAACCGGTTTTTCGAGCTCGAAAGGTGAGGGGAGACGGGTTTCCCGACCGAACAACCTAGGTGAAAACGAGGATTATATAGAGGGGCGACGAGATTAGCGCGGACCGAGTTGTCCCCATGACCATCAACACTCATAGTACCGAATGGATACAGACCCCGCATATTTGTTGATCCGCGGTCACATTCCTAGGACTAAGGAGCACAAAAGCACTGCTATTCTGATCACGCCGAATATTCGAACCTGAGCCGCGTGAGTACAGGCTGGTTATGTGGTAAACAAAAACGTCATCCGGATCAGCTGGTCTGGCGCATCCGGGAAGTTTCGACGTTCCAAGTATCGAAAGACTGAACTGAACGAGAGCAACGTACCTACTGGCTGGGCCACAACACTGTCATATCCCAGGCCACAATATCTAGATTGCAGAGTCAAGTCATGGTGCTGGCAAGAGCGAGATGTGAAGTGATCGTCCTGACAAACTCTTGTCACCACTATGTAACCCATCAATAGGTCGTGGCTGGGCGTTGTCGACGAGCGAGGTAACGATCAATTCATTTGAGCTGATCTGACAACCAAGCTCCGAATCGGCTCCGGGGTGGCAAAAGTCTAGCACACTGATGCGCGACAGAGCTTCAAGTTCATCACAAAGTAAGACTTCTTGAAGCAAGTGGTATTTCAGTTCGATGTCGTTCCCGGATTAGATCACGCGGTGTGAAAGGTGCCAGTGGTCACTTGTGAAGAACGGATGGTTTACGCTCCGCCTCGGGTCGGCAAAACCGCGGGCGTCATCATCGCCGCACCACAGCATCCCCCATGTCGGATGTCCGAACGCTCCTCAAAGCAAAACGCCAAGAGATACGGATCGACCACCCCTTGGCTTCTTATACGTCCAGTGGCCAGTTACGCTGCACTGTTTGCGACACAAACATCAAACATCCATCTGCATGGGACGGTCATCTGGTGAGCAAAGCGCACCGCACAAACGCAGCCCGCGTTAGGGAAGAGGAGAAAAGACGGAAGGAGGTGGAACTTGAAGAGGAGGCCAAACTCCTCAAGCGGAAAGTACCCGAAGATGATATAAACGGGGACATCGGAAGTACCACGAAGAAATCGCGTGTCTCCCCAGCACCACAGTCGTCGGCATCCAGCTGGCCGTCGGACTTCTTTTCCGACTCATCCAGGGCGCCTCGCTTTTCATCCAATGACTCGGACGATGAAGATGGGCCGGGTGACATCCCTAAAACGACAGCCGGAGGTGGACTGGAGGACTCTTCACTCGACCAGGAGTGGATACAATTCCAGCAATCTGTCATCAATACTCCCGACACAGCCGCTACTTACGATCGCGCTACGATTGTTGTAGAGCCTGAGCTTGTCTTAGAAACGACTACTGGTTTTCCTACCCATGACGAGGTACCCTCTCAACCCGAGAGTAAAGTAGCTGAGGATGAGCTGAGGCGGCAAAAAGAGCAGGAGGAACGAGAGCTGATTATGGATCGCCTAATGGACGAGGAGCGCGCGCAGGAAGAAGCGGATATGAAGGTTACTTTCATGAAAAGCAAGTTGCAGGCCTTGCGGAAGAGGCGAGAGGCGTCTCGGTCTGCACAGTCAGACATAGGGCTTAGTTGAGCATGGTGGTACTTGCGCTTCTCTGAGTCAAGGGTGCATCACTTTGTGCCCCACTTGTGAGTCTATCGACCCTCATTCACAGTGTGCATAGGATGTAGACGGCCATCGTACTGATTTTTTAGTATTTGTAGCACAATAACATACAAATGAAAAAAAAAATAACAACTGCGTCCGACGCAGGGCATTAGTACATTTCTCATCGAAAAACCTGACTCATTAAATGGCACAGATTGTCATCGTCCATATATCCTCCCTCGAGGTTCGGAAGAATGATAGATTTAACAGATTCTAAGGCATCAGGAGACAGCTTAAAGTACAGTCACGCTGGTATACTTTGGCTTCCTTCGTCATTGCCCTTTGACGCTGCACCATCATCACCGCCCTTGCCTATGCTCCAATCGGTCCAATCTACACCTTGCTTGTGCACCATCATTAGCGCGAGGATAAGTGGGAGGTACCACAAGCTGGCGTGAAACAACTCTCTTGCTTGTTTCTCCTGACACGAGCGCCAAAACGCAGCCGCAGATCTGACCCAAAGGAAATTTGGTAGCAACGAGGTCAGAGCAAAAGTCCATGTTGTTAGGCCGGAGAGCGGGAAAAGTATTGAACAAATCGGTACCAACAGTACCGTGTATCGAAGGCTAACCAGAGCGTTTTTCTGTGGGGATAGGACAGATAGCATTTTATATCCTGCTTGGGCGTAGGATGCCCGCAGGAGATGCGACAAGGCATTAAAGTGAGGAAATTGCCAGCAGTAAAGCAGGATAAAGAGTGAAAACGCGCCAAGAGGGTTGTCGATCATGGATGGATCGGGGGGGATATCCGCGAGGAATGGGGGAAGGAAGAAATTGGCTGGGTAGTCTGGTGTCGGAAGCAACTTGCCACCCGAAGCTGTCCAGCCCATCACGGGGGGTAGCCCACCAACTACTGCACCGACCCACGTGTTCAGGATGTTCTTGCGTTTTAAATAGGTATATAGACCTGCATACAGACATATGTTCGTTGCTCCGATAGCAGCGGTCAAGGGATTTGTCATGGTCCACAAAAGTACAGGTCCGGTGATGCCAGTGGCAACAGCAAAGCAGGTTGCATGAAACGGGCTGATTGCGCGGCGCACCAGTGGACGTTGGCGTGTGCGAACCATTTGCGCATCATAAGGGACTTCTTGTAGTTGGTTCAAGGTGTTTGCTGAAGCAGAACACAAAGCGGTGCCGAGAGCAGTAGACAGCAATATCGGTAGGGTGGTAGGCATTGGGGAAAGTGCGACTCCCGACGTGGCCGTCAGGACGACCAAGACAGTGAGTCGGGTCTTGGCGAGCTGGGCGTAGATGTTGAGGAGGCGCTTGGGAGTAAGAATGGCGCTATCGCGGAATGCTGGAAGCGGTTCCACTGGCTTGCTGGGGGTGCGCCCAAGGTGTCGAGCGCACCAGTTGTCGTTGTGGAAGAAGTAAGAGACAAAGTCCTTTTGAGCGGGCGCGGTCTGCTGGTGCACGGCACGGCGGAGAAGCACGCCGAAACAGCGGGAAATGGCTGGTGGACTACGCGCCAGGAGACCCCTCATGCGAGCCTGGAGACGGGCGAGTGCAAGCTCGGTCACGAGTCGGAGTCTGAATAGACCCTTCCACGCTTTCTGTTTCGCAACTGACAGTCCGAGCTGCCAAGATGCCTGGTACTCATCTCCTACCCCCGAACCTCCTCAAACTCTTTGCTCCCCGCCCACCACTCCCGTACAAACGCCCAGCAGGAAAAGACATTGACCGTGTGCATCTCAAGGATGTCTCGGGCGTCGCAGACATCCTCAAACGACTCAAGGAAGAGTCCACCGCCACATTGCTGAGTGGTGAAGGCGACACAATGGAAGAGGGCGAAGAACCTACGTTTACTCTTGCCGAAGAGACCAAACGTCAAATGAGACGCGAGGAACGCAAGAAGAAAAAAACGGACGAGTTCAAAATCGCGAAAGAAACATGTCAGTGTTTTCATTGCCCCAGTCTGTTTGCTCGCCGCTCACTTTACTCTAGACAAGCCGGCAGACGATCCGGAAGCGATTGGAGATCCATACAAAACGCTCTTCATCTCCCGCTTAGTATGTCTGTCTTCGGTCCTGTGGTGCTCCTTCTGATCTCACGCACAGCACAAAAATGCGACCGAGAACGATCTACGACGCGAGTTCGAAACATTTGGTACCATTGAGCGCGTCAGGATCGTTCGAGACAAGAAAAACCGGAGTAGGGGTTATGCCTTCATCATATACGAGCGTGAAAGGGATATGAAGGGTATAGTTATTTTCATTTCGGTTTTGAACATTTACTTATCCATCTCTAGCTGCCTACAAGGAGTCTGATGGTCTCCACATTATGGGAAAGCGTATCCTGGTAGACGTTGAACGCGGACGAACCGTGCGGGGCTGGAAGCCGCGACGACTGGGTGGTGGTCTTGGCGGCAGGCCTAAGGCTGTCGAAGCTGCTCCCGTTGTGAGCAGCAGGGGTGGCAGGAGTGGACTTGGAGGACGTGGGTTTGGAGATCGTGGTGGTTTTCGGGGCGGGGGGAGGGGTGGTGGCTTCAGGGGTGGTGGCTTTGGCGACCGTGGCGGGTTCCGTGGCGGTGGGGGAGGGTTCCGTGGTGGACGTGGTGATGACGGCTACAGGTAATGGATGTTGACTTTCTTCCATACACATTTTCTGACTTTATTTAGGGGCCGTGGCGGAGGCATTGGCTACCAGGGAGGTGGATTTGGTGATGGTCATGCTAATGGATATGGTCCCGCAGGTGGAGGGCCTGGTGGGCCGGGCGGTTATGGTCCTCCTAGCCAAGGTTATGGTCCGCCTAGCGGTGGGTACGGTCCAGGAGGAGGCGGCTACAGGGGCGATCTCAAACGAGAAGGACCCGGTGGGTACGACGACAGAGACGCCAAACGACCGCGGTATTAGATGCGGTTGGGTGAGATATATTTCTTTTGTCTTGTTTTCATCGCATCCCTGCGTCGGTTCGGATTCGCGGCCTCAAGTTTCAACCCTGCGCTAGGCAGGGTGTGTAAGTACCTGTTACCTTTTTGTTGCTCTGCTGCCACAGCGTAAGTATATCAGTATCTTATTGGCCACGGACTTCTAGTTGCTTGCGTATGAGTGATGGTATGATCACCACCCAACCGCCTAGGTCTTCCTGCATCCGAGGCTTTCCGGACAGTCCCCAGCGGCGAAGGAGATGGGATCTCGCGTCAAACATGTTCGGCAGCATGTCAAAAAAAAAAAAAAGGTGCCACATCAGGAACACGCTCTGCCAGCTGTCAGGAGCGAGTGCGACACCCTGCATGATGGCGATCTCTCGCCCCCGACTGCAGACCAGTCTGCACCCGTGTTTCAATGGCCACCTCGCTGGGAAGAGTGTCTGGCGTTGCGGTGCGGATTACGTACGAACCCTGTCTGGGTGTGAATAATTCAGACTCCGTCAGGTCCTCTGCGGGAGTTGCTATGCGGGCTCGGAACAAATGGCCAACATGGAACTGACCAAGCAAACCCTTTTCCGTTCCATGTCAGCGGCGGCAGGCCAAGCACCAGCAGGCCACATATGTCTGTGGTCTGCGACGCGGTCCTCTTGAACGGTAAGCACCGCCCCTTCGGCCTCTGCTCCCCTCCGCCAGTCGCAGAACTTCATCGACCCATGGCAGATCCTGCACCCGGCCCCCAGCGCTCGCGGCTGTCGAGTGCTGCAGGCGGCAAGGCCGAAAGAGAAAAGCGGAAGCGTTCGCGGGTCACACCAGAACAGCTCGTCCACTTGGAACAGTTCTTCGCCATGGATCGCAGTCCAACTGCCGCCCGCAGGAAGGAGATCAGCGACATGCTTGGAATGCAAGAACGTCAGACGCAAATTTGGTTTCAAAACCGGTTCGTACAAACCCTCTTTGCGGTGTTGTACGCCTTACCTTCCCACAGGCGGGCCAAAGCTAAACTACAAGACGGCAAGAAGGGTCGAGGGAGCAGTGCAGAAACACCGCCAGACACGCCACCAGAACTGGCCACTGGGTATGAAGCAGAGTTACACAGCCTTTTAAATGAAGATGAACGTGAGTGGCTGATATTCACTCAGGTGTGTGACAAGGTGTAACGTTGGATTGTCAGCCGTCACTATTATCCCTTGCACCGACCTTTCTGTTGGCACCTGGCGTCGAATCGCGACAACCCTTCGAAAGCATGACCTCGTGGCCTATCTATGTGATACCAAGCGTTGTCTCACTTGGTTTATCCATTCTTTCGGATACGGGTTTAAAATGGAGATCCCTTTCGATATCATCGTCGACATCCAATTTACAAATGCTGCCCCAGGTTCAGGTCTCGCCTCGTTCTTCCTTTCTCGGCCACCAACGTTTTATCTGGAATCAATTTCACCTGTCGATCCTGGTCGAATTACTGAGCCAGTTCGCCACTGGAAAAAGTGTGCAGATTGGACCGAAGACCAGCAAGCTACCAAGGTTTTGCGACATAATCTTGTAGGATCTGCCGTCCAGCTCGCTCACGTAATCCGTCACCTCAACGAACATACATCTGGATCGGACATTCAGCTTCATTCGCCAAGTTACCATTCTAAAACATCTCTGCCTGCCTTAGAACTTCAACCGCCGCCATTAGCGGGCTTTGCTTCCACCGGGTATCACTGCCCACAGGATGGCATGGAGCTTCGGCAACGCAGCCACCAAATACTCACTCATAAACGATCCATTTCCTCGCCAGTTCCTGACCAACAGCTTCCATTACGCGACGGGCCCGTACACCTTCCCAGTGCACCACTTCTCTCTAGCGTAATACCAGAACCTGATCCTTCCATGTATCCTCAATACCCTGGGCATCCCTCCCTCGAAACCGGCCAGTCAACTACATATTCGAACTATTCGGTACCTGCTGTGCTTCATCCTGTCTCTCATTCCTCACTTTCTGCCTCTCGTGAATCTTGTCAATCCTTCTCCTCTCATGGTTTACACCCGCGACCATATTCTGCTGGCTCAGGTTACCCCCTCTCCTCTGAGGACGACAGCGGGATACTCTCTTTGCCTGATGGACTTCACCTCCCTCGGAGCTCCGGGCCCTCGCGGCCCACGCCATACGAAACGCCGTCGCCACCATTATTAACAACTCCATTCTACCCACCTGGACCGGCGCTTGGCAGACGTCCAACAAATCCTCAGGCTTACGACCCAGCGGTGTCTATTACTTTGGCCATGCCAGGCATGTCCAACTCGGCTACCGACCCCTAAAATGCGACTACGATAGTAATCACTATTCAATATGAACCTTCCAACGTTAATCATTGCAGCTTTCACGGTACATATTCACACCCTTCCGCACTTCCCTGCACACGATTCATTGCACTCCAATTCGTTGTACTCGGGCACGTCAACTCGCATCATCAACTTGCATACCTAATCCCTACAGCTCACTAGTATCCACCATACTTAGCCTTAACTCACTAAGCTTCCCAATTAGTTCAACAAAGTTCAATATTGGACTGTTGCCGCTACAATTGTGACAGACTGTCCGACGTGATAGTGTCCTCTATGAAGTGTACAGCACAGTGGAATATTATTCATTATTGGAGAAAGTGCACTGAGTCGAACCAAGTGAAGTTCCGAGGGCTACAGTGTATTTTCCCTACCCTGCTGGTTGGCTCTGTTTGCAAGCGTCCGACTCACGATGTTGACTAACAGAAATAACATGAATCAAGCATCGATGCGACCGGGCCAGTATGTTCCCACTCACATGCCTCTAAGTAGCGATCCATGCATCGCGTTAGACATGTCTGAAGCAGGGAGCTCGGTGAGCCGTGAAAACGAGCATTCCAAACAGGCACACCACCAAGACGCACCTCGTCGGAACTCGTTAATGACATGCCCGGTTTCGGAATGCATTTTGCAAAGCATTTCTCCGACGTTTTCTGAGCCACGGGCATGAGACATGGAGTACGGCACATCACAGAAATTGGGGCATACGGTGATCAGCTCTTGCGCCGTGGCAAGATTTATTTCCGCTCGAATGGCGTTCATGATGGCCTCCTTTTGGGTAGCCACGTCTGCCAAGTGGGACCGCGTCAGCATTTTTGAAAAGACCTCGCAGGAAAGAACGAGATACACCTGGCTTGCTACTTGAGGATGACCTGAAAAAGTCGGACATCTTTCCGCCGTCGAGGTAGTCGATAACTTGGGAATGGGAGGACGTGAACAAGGTTTTGACTAGGCTTGAAAGTCACTCGTTACCGAAACATACTTCCCCTTTTGGAAACTCGATCTAACCCGCCGCCGCGGCTGACTGGCTCAGGTCTGTGCCGTCAAGAAGTTGTGCGCCTTCCCCGTCGTAGAACATGGGCGCCCGGGAGTCTAGTGCAAGGAACAGTGAAGCACAAGAAGGCTCTATACCCGACTATTACGAACTTCTTGGCGTCGAAGAGTCTGCAACAGCCGACGAGATCAAGGCACGTTGGGCCCTTCGTCGTCTCCCCCAACCTTCTCTCAGCACCATCGTAGAAAGCGTTTAGGAAACTCGCCCTCATCCATCATCCAGACAAAAACAAGGATGATATCGAAGGTTCCACCCAACGCTTCGCGCTGATTCAGCAAGCGTATGAGGTGGGTCACAGTTGATAACCTTGGATCGTCTACTACCTTATCCTCGGGACATAGGTTCTTGGTGACGAGCAGGTATGCCAATGTATATCGATGTAAAACCACATATCAGAGCCTGATTCAACGGGTCCAAGTAGGAACGGGCTTGGTACGACACACATAAAGCATCGCTAGCGCCGGAACCAGATGCAGAGGCTGTATTCGAAGACATTCGAAAGGGGGCTCCACCTCCCCGCGCCCGTGATCGTGGTTTGACAGTGCGACACCTGTCGCAGTTCTTTGATGCCAGAGTATGGTCTGGATTCGATGACGGCCCGAACGTGGGTGTTGCCCCGCTTTCATGTCGTCGTATCTCACAATGTCTCGCTCTGATTTTTTCAGGGATTCTTCGTCCTTTATCGGAATCTGTTCTCCAGGCTCGGGCAAGAGGAGGCCATGCTCTCCGATATCGAGTACCCGCAGTTTGGCTACTCGACGTGGTCCTGGACATCCCCGACGACACCATCTGAAGCTGTTAAGAATTTCTACAATGCATGGCTGAACTTCTCTACACTGAAGGAGTTCGCGTGGATGGATCACTATAACACGGCCGATGCGCCGGACCGCAGAGTTCGGAGGTTTGACCTTCGAATTATACGAGGATTCAAGAATTAAAATGACCTCTGTAGGATGATGGAGAAAGATAACAGGAAAGCGCGGGATGATGCACGAAAGGAGTATAACGAAACCGTGAGGGTATGTGCTCGTCTCAGCTACTTCTATATGTATGTTTATAACCACGGATGTGGCAGTCCCTGGCAGTGTTTGTCCGAAAACGTGATCCGCGTTACAAGAGCCATCTCGTGCACCAGACACGGCTTAACAAAATGAAGGCCAATGATTCCCCGGGGCCATCAAATTCCAAGCTCATGTCCCAGAGGGCACAAACGAACGCTACTCCATATGTTGAGCAAGAATGGCAAAAAGCAAGTGGAGACCATCAACACGACGACCTCGAATGGGCAGCTGCAGAAAGAGAGGATCCGGAAGAATGGGAATGTGTTGCGTGTGGGAAATCATTCAAGAGTGAAGCTGCATGGGACAGTCACGAGCGGAGCAAGAAGCACGCGAAAGAGGTAGAGAGACTAAAGAGACGGATCATGAGAGAAAACGAGGAACTTGGGCTGGCAGGCCGAAGCTGGGGCGATGACGACGAGCGGGAATATGTTGAAGTCGACGGAGATGAGGTTCCCCAGCCGCCGCTAACACCATCCGAGCAAGCGCAAGACAGCGATGTTGACACTGCTGTATGCTTTCGTGAAACTGCCGACGTCCCGGAAGACGAGTTCGTTTCAGAAGATTTGTCAGACAATAAAGAACATCTTGAAGTAGTTCAAGCAGCCACACGCGAGGGCGACGAGTTGGATAAGCCTCCGGAAAATGTGTCAGAATCATCCGAGTTGACCAAGAGAGAAAGGCGGAAATTACGAGAGGCACAAAAGGCACGGGCCGCAGAGTCGAAGAAAAATGCAGCACAGGTTAGTTGCTCCGCTGTCGCGAGATATGTTCTAATCTTTCGTCAGGTCTGCAATGTTTGTGAACAGTCTTTTGACAGCCGAACTAAGTTGTTTAATCATATCCGGGAAACGGGGCATGCCCTTGCTCAACCGGATGATAAAGGATCGCAGAATAGAAAGATCAAGAAAGGCAAGAAATGATGGACTAGAGCTTGGACTAGAAGGGACATACCAGCGGATGTCAGGAAGCTGTCAATTCCATAAATGTATTACAGTGACATTTAATTTATCCCATCAATTGTGAGACGTCGTCCGGCGGGTACTTTGTTTGTGAGAATGTTAAAAGCCTGCGGAGAGGATCAGTTTCCACTCAGAATCAGCAAGGGACTAGAGTACCGTTTCAAGCTCTGGATGTACTTCCGGCTAACTTCATCATTGAGCACATGCGCTACTTGATCGGTGGAGATTTTCTCTCGCGCCGAACGTTCGTGGATGCTGGGCGGATATATCAGTGGCGACTCTAACAGTGATTACAGAACAAAACATACCCAACCATGGTCACACCAATGGGCCAAGGCGCGTTGCCTATGGACAACCTGAGGTAAGCATCATTGGCCTTCTGATATTGTCGCTTTTGCATGTAATGGACAATTTCCGCTATGCGAGCCAACATGTCTGACGGTAGCAACTAAGATTTATTGAGTGTCAAATCAAAAACAATCCATATGCGGTTGACGTACCCTTGAACGCAGTGTCTTGAAAAGTGGTTTGAGATACTCTGCAGATTGAACTTGAGTTGCGGCTGCTAGCTTTCCTTGTGTGGTTCGTTTGACATGTTCTGAGAGAAGTCGTCAACCTTACGGATCAAAGCTGTTTGCGGTTTTCAACCCACCTGGTCTTTCGTCCATGGCTTCCTCCCACTCCTTGAGGGTACGCTTCAACGCATAGTAAATGAGAGGATATAACTTGTCCGGGTCCGACTTGATTAAGCCCAAGTCTAGGACACCTGTACTCGGCTCCTCGGCATCGCCCTTCTTCTTTCCCTTGCTCTTATTCCTGAGTTCCCGCTCCACGTTTTCAACATCTTCCAGAGCTTTTTTAAAGTCATTCTGGCCACTTTGACGATCATCTCCTTTCTCCTCTATTAGTTCCAGCGCGCGGAGCCGAAGCCTGCGGTCTCTGTCGGACTCGGCAAAAAGCCGGATAGGCTGGCCTTTGGCACGAAGCCTGCGAATGGTCTCCTCGTTTGAGATATTGAAAGATGACTCGGGAATTGGTGAACTCGAGTCTCGGGACTCAATAGCGGGTGTGAGGGAAGCTGACCGGGATATACCCTGTGTTTCGTTTACCTGTGAATGGCATATGTATGCAGTAGGAGGGGGGGCACCCACATTTGCGTCCGGTTTTGCCTGCTCTGTAGCAGCGCCCTCAGACTTGCCTCGGGATTCCTCCTGTACAGTTGATGCTCGCTCCTGCTTAGCTTTCTGCTCCTCTTCCTGCTTGATCCTCTCGATATCTCCCCGTCGCACATACTTGTTTGGTCGAGAGCTGGCAGCGGTATCGATGGTTTTGCGTTTGAGCGCGATTTCTGCTTTGAGTGCGTCCATGATGGAGGAGGCCGATTGCTTATATAATCGAACACAGAATCCGTCCTACTCCGACTTGACCGTCGTCTTGAAGCAACCGAAATGTCGGACTCGGACTTGTCCAGGTGCCTTGTTTGCTTTTTCTTCGCGTGAACGCAGACTCATATTTCGCAGCAAATACACTCTGCAGACTGCGGGCTTTGACGGTTGGTTTGACACGCCCCATTGAATTGTCTTGCCTAACCTCCACTTAGCCCGTTTCCCCAACACCAACCAGACGAGGCACTGGTAGGATCAACCTTCTAGGTGCATGCGGACTCGTGTGCTCACGTGTTGGTTAGCTTCCAAAACTATACCGATTACTTCAAATGCGTTACTGCCAAGGGGGAGGATTTTGCACCTTGCAAACAGTTTAAGAGGGCGTACAATTCACTCTGTCCAAGTGAGTACTTTGAGCGTATGTGGTAGCTTGTCGCCTGATTGCTCTGCAGATGAATGGGTATGACACAGTGTTTGTTATGCTGTTCGACCTCTGAGTGTTCTCTGCAGATAGCTCGCTTCGATGAACAAAGGGAGAGTGGGACGTTCCCTGCCTCCTTGGAGCCCTGATAGATACAACACTTGTTACCCTTGTGAAATAGTAGAGCCGTGTTTGCCACCGGAGGGATGGATTTGGTACACCACAGCTTGTCCCTTCATCGGTGACATTCCCATGAGTCCACTAGTCTGCTCATAGCGCGACCACTTTCTCCCGTCACGACCCGCCCTGTACTATAGCTCCAATGGACAACGTCAATCTCAACGCATTGACTGAGAATGCGGCGAGACTGGGTATGCGTATTCAAGAGACTTTCAGCGAGCACACTCGCGATCTCTCTATAACGCGTGGCGGAGCATCCCTCTTCGACATGCCGGACGACAAGGTGAAGAATATCGGGAAACAGCTTGACTCCAGCAGTGACAGGGAAAAGCTTGACGCCATGAAGCGTCTTATAGCCGTAAGTGCATGTTTAGAAGTGCACTGTCCAGACCAACAGCACATTGTGCAATAGCTCATCTCCAAAGGTCGCAATGTCTCCAGTTACTTTCCTCAAGTCGTCAAGAATGTCGCCTCGCAGAGCCTCGAGATCAGAAAGCTCGTCTATATCTACCTCTTGCGCTACGCCGAACACGAACCTGATCTTGCCCTTCTTTCGATCAACACTTTCCAAAAAGATCTTGCTGACCCCAGCCCGCTCATCCGCGCCATGGCGCTACGCGTTTTGAGTGGTATCAAAGTCCCAATGATATGCGGTCTAGTCGTTCTCGCGATCAAGAAGTGCGCGGCTGATCTCAGTCCATACGTTCGCAAAGCAGCGGCGCTCGCGATACCAAAGGCCTTCCAGTACGCACTACGTTAGTTTGTTCGCCTGCACAGGTCAATGGATGCCTTTTAGATTAGATGCCGCACAGCAACCCGCTCTGATATCCGTTATAACTACTCTGCTCGCGGACCGGTCCCCCCTTTCCATAGGTAGCGCGGTCGTCGCATTTGAGTCCGTCTGTCCTACCCGACTGGATCTCTTGCATCAGCAATATAGGCGTTTGTGCAAAATTCTCATAGACGTGGATGAGTGGGGACAAGTTTATCTGCTCAATCTTCTGCTGAGATATGCGCGTACGATGTTGCCTAAACCAATCGTCTCACAAGATGGCGAGTCCGTGACAGAAGAAGTCGATGCTGACCTTCAGCTCCTTCTTTCATTAGCAGAGCCGCTTTTCCAGTCCAAGAACCCGGCGGTGTGTCCTCCATTTACCCTGCAGTCGTCGTCCTTGGTTCACCCTTCATTAGGTGGTGCTTGCTGTTGTTCGCATCTTCTTCTATGCGGGCCCTCCATCATCTATAAGCAAAATTGTGAACCCTTTGCTTCGCATATTGCATACATCACGAGAAGTCGAGCGCGTAGTCCTTGCGTATCTATTAAGCATTACGCGTGCAAATCCGGTGGGTATCCAATGTCTGCCGTTGCGGCACAACTCATTCTTCGGCAGCAACTGTTCTCAGCTCAATACCCCCGGTTTTTAATACGTACCGATGATCCTTCGCAAGCAAAAAGAGACAAAATCCAAGTGATGCTCAACGTTTGCGACGTGGATAATCACCAAGCACTACTGCGCGAGTTTGTCGTACGCTCACATTCCTCGATCTGTACACCACCCATTTCTTATCTCTTTCCAGGATTGCGCAGAAGATGTAGATGATATTGTGGTAGGGGATGCGATTCACGCTGTTGGTCGCTGCGCCAGAGTAGCTCCGTCATGTACACCACAATGTCTCTCGGCTCTCATGACCATGATCAAAAGCAGACATGGTATGTCGCTCGTCGGTTGGGCCTAGATATTTATTGACTGGGTGTCAGACGTCGTCGTCAGCAATGCTGTGTTAGTTTTGAAATCTCTTATACAGAACCAGCTTCTTTGTGCTTCTGCTCCTACGTCGTTACAGTCGCCGATTTCCATAATTTCGCTTCTTGCACGACGGGTAGATGACATCAAACACCCCCAGGCACGTGCCTGTGTTCTCTGGCTGGTCGGCCAGCACAGCGCAATGTCGGGAACGAATACCGTCATTGAAGGTGTCGCCGACTGGGCACCGGACCTCTTGCGGAAGTTTTGCAAGACCTTTGCCACAGAGGTATTTATCACTCCTTGTGCCTCGCGTCAGTATTGGCGAATGCCCCTCGTCAGGCACCGCTTGTCAAGCTCCAGGCTCTGACGCTCGCAGCCAAACTCTTCGTGATGTGCCCAACGGACCAGAGGCTAATCCTGCTTTGTCGCTATGTGATGTCTCTAGGGAGGTATGACCTAAACTACGATGTTCGAGACCGAACCCGTATGCTCAGTTCGCTTCTCGTCGGTGTATTACCAACGATAAACGGCGGGGAGACGGAAGAACAGACTGGCGTCGTACTCCGACGAGAACAAGTCATCAAGGTTCTGTTCGATGGCAAGGCCGGCACCCTTGAGGAAGGTGAAGAGACCTTTGGTGCGTTGTTCATCCCGACGGTCTCGGTGTGATGCAAACGCTTTCATGGTCCAGGCTACCACAACCTTCCGATCGGCTCCCTTGGCCTCGTCACAGGCAAGGTTACGCTCGGCGATGGCGTCCTTCCAGAATGGCTTGAAGGGGGCATTGATCCTTCGCTCCGACAGAACGAGGAGGACAACCTCCCCCCAGCACCACCTCCTCAGGCGATTAGTTCAGCAAGTTCTACGACACCAAAGGCACTGGGATCGGCCGGTGTCACACCCATCGTGCTCACTCCTACTGGCGGCTCGACGCCAGTGCGCGAGGCGAAAGAGTCTTGGAGGGATTTAGACAAATTTTATGCGAGCGACAATGACAAGAAAGAGACCGAAAGTAGTTCTGAGGAAGAGAGCGAAGGGGATACAGAAGAAGAGGATGAGGGACACGAGAGCGAAGAGAGTCAGGACGATGCTGCAGACGATGAGAGCAGTGAAGAGGGTGCGCGAGAAGGAACGGATGGAACGAATGCAGAAATACAACAATGATTGTTGTATAACGAGAAGACTATTCTACAGTACAACGCCATCTGGAAGTCGGTAATATAATGGCTAGAAATTCATTGAGTCTTTTAGCAGGAATGTGACATCGATGGGTACGCACGGTATCAAATACGTGGTAATAGTGACCATTCACGCCGCCCTCACGCTCATTCCCATAGTATTCCATCGGGAACCACTGTAGAATACTTAATGGAGCATAAAATATGAGACAGGGAGTGCATACATGGTGTTCCGGAAGGCCCTCTTTCCATGAACGTAGGAGACGCGACTCCTCCGTTTGGTTGGTGAGGACGAAACCGTGTTTAGGAAGGACAAATTGTCCAATCTGGAGCTCCGTGTCGGTGACAATGCCACGGGACACCCTCGCATATGCAGTACGATACAGGCCTCGGTATAGGATATACTCGCACCTATACCAATGTTTCATCAGTGCATCGATCTTGAGCATCATAGCCACTTACCACCGGTCGTGATCTTGCGGGTCGATATCATACACAATCCCATCGTTCACGAGAATGTCATATGGAGCGGCTTTGCCCATTTATTCAGCTTCGAGTCAATGGTATGACAGCGGAAGACACGTACGTCTGAGCGCGTGAGGCTTGCTGACCACGTATCCCAAGAACACTACTGGTCGGGGGTATGACGCTGCCATGATACGTGCTAACTCTTTGCTTTGTAATTCCCTATCCAAGGGATCTTCCTCTGGGGAACCGAATAGCTGAGTGGTTCGGCCAAACGTGAATTTTACATAGCAAAGGCGCACCCTGTCCATTGTGCGACACGACCACCGTGATTTCCGTGCCGTAGACGTCGAGCACGGCTTCAATAGCCGGAGCAAGCTCACCATGAGGTGAAGGAAGTAAATGGTGGTGCGAATGGATAATCGGGAACTGAGCATCTGGATCAATCTTGGCCACTTTGCAAGTAAGAATGCCTACCTTGGACAACAGGGCTGCTCCCCACGTATGCATATTGGGTCCTGGACCTAGGTCGATGTACTACGGAGACATTGAGATACATTCGTCACCAGAATACAAATCGGACTCACATAACCCAACTCCTCCGCAACAACACGAGTCCTGTGTGATATGTCATTTTCGTGTTCGGTTCATTAACTTTCACAACTCACAGGTCACGGTTTCCGTACACCGTCCGCTAACCCACACCTGTTTCAGATACAGTCGTAATGACAAAACTCAAGGCACTCACATGCAGATCTGTCTCCAACAAGCCAACGACATCGAGCTGCATGTCCCTATCGGTGTCCACGTCAATCTTGCCACTTTGATGAGGACTTTTAACACACCTGATCACGTCGCGTATGCGACGTTGGCTATCATGACCCACATTGTCGATTCCGAAATGAATGGTCCAGACACCGGCATTAAAAATTCTTGTTCCAGATTTGTATGGCGTCGGACCCACAGCAGGCCAGCGGAGGAGTGTAACCAGGACGGAAACGAGGGAGAAAAGGCACAAAATCGCAGGGACTTGGCTGTGAGCCGAGCTCGGGATACGAGGAAAAGAGTTGAATCTAGTCGATGCTCCGAACGGTGAGCGGAACGCAAGTGACATGGCAACCAACTGCACGCCGAGGACTCTGGAACACAATCTTGAAATACGGTATGATACGATGTAAGAAGTACGCACAAGTCAGTTCTCTCCCGCAAATAGACGCCCCCGGGGACGAAGGCATATGCAACCGTCCACACATTTGCAAGATATAGTAGAATGGCCACGAAGTATGCCACAAAGTATCTTCTGCCCACTTTGTCACCTTTCCATGCGGAAGACTGAAACAAAACAGAGGGGAGAATCGACATGCAGAAGATTGCAAAGTTCAATCCACCTAGAAAACCTGTCCAATCTCGGAAGTGATACATCACGAATGCACTCGCACAGCCGTAAGTAAACCATAAAGGATGACCAAGTAGGGCGGAAGATACTGAAGCAGGCAGGACGGCTGGGATGATTAGGCCGAGGGATTGTGCAAACAGCGTGATAGCCCCATGGAAGTGTGGTAATGGCCCTCTCGGTTGGCCGTTCTGGTATCCGGTCCATGACCACGCGATGATAGTGCTAGAATCAGTAAACATGCAATGCAGCGTGAAGAACAACGATCCAAGTGCCACAGACGAAGCTATCCAGTTTCGTGAGGTACTCTGTGCACTGTGCGACGTATCTTTCGATCCACCTGACTTGACTTCCTTGACGGGAGGACTAGACGGCCGGGTGGCAAGTTCGAGGATAGCAAAGAAGGCAATCGCTATTCCGATCTTATTGTAGCCACCGGTTTCTTCGTTCAACATTGGCCAGACTGCAACCGGGAGTCAGTTTGAAATAGCTGGGAGTTATATTCATTTCTATACCTGGGTTGTTCGAATGATTGGCGTGCTTGGACAAGGACGACAAGATCAAACCCAGACCCAACACTAGAATTAGTTGGATCATTGTTTGCCCTTTCTATGGGAAGAAATGATAACGCACGGAGGCCTTGATACGTATCGTTTCCTGCAGTCCAGTCTGCTGCCTGGCTCAAAAACACGGCTACATTGGCCGCTATGACAGCCCAAAGTCGCTCCAAGGGACTGTCAATCTTATATGCTGCGAGCCCAATCAAAGAGAGGACCCTTAACGTCACCCTACCCCACCTCGTCAATGCCCAGTTGCGAATAAATTTAACGCCAAGTAGAGCTGGGGTGAGATAAATTAATAGCGCCGCTTCAGCGCCACACAGGCCGAGTTCCCAGACAGAGAAGTAAAACAGCGTCGTAAGCAAAGAGGTGACGATGGACCAAAATAGATATGCTATTGGATTTTGAATGTTGTGGAATACACGATTTGAGAAGAATCGCAGTTTAGATTCATATCACAGGACGAAATGAGGGCCACAACTCACACAGAAAAACATCGGCGGCGAAGCTCAACCAAGATCTCAACGCGAGACCCGATAGCCAAGTCAAGTCTCTCAAGCCACTCGGAGCGCGCCCTCGAGCCTTAGCTTCAAGTTTGGATTCATCTGGGGCACGTGTTGCTGGAGTCTTGACACTGGTAGCAGCTGAGGACACCTTGTCATTCGGCTCAGGTGCGTTATCATGAACGGACACGAGTTTATTGTCATGGATGGGAGAAGGGGCTCTATTTATGCCAGCATGTCAGATTGCAGTTAGACAAGGTGATGCAACTGATTATACATGTTTTTATGCTCGATGCTGGAATCCAGTGATACGCCAACAGCAATCTGGGAACAGGTTGAGCAAACAAGTAAGGTAAGCGTAAAGTTGCCTTACCTGCAGGTTGCAACTCTTGAAGTCAGCAGCTGCAATGGAATCATAGAGCACATCCAAGAAGATAAGTCCCCATTCGAAGAAAGCATATCGCGTATATGCTGCAAGAAGTTCAGTTAGTTTATCCGAACGACAGAGAGACGCGAGCCGCACCTCCAGGTATTCTTTGCACTTTATGTTGAATGAAAAAGTACACCAGTGGGATAATGGCCGAGAAAAAGCTAGATTGAATGTCAGCTACAATTGATAGCGATTTGCGAGTCCTTACGCGACAGCAACGAATTGGCTTTGAGTCGGGAATCAAAAATTGGCAAATGACGGAGAATGACAACACGAACCGTTTCTTCCTTACTTGGACATGATTTGTGGGGGTATTCATGATCCCTCCCACCATCCAAGGGAGGTTGCATACGATATACAACACCATAAGCACGTCGTGTGCATCATGGTCATCGGTTGACGTGATGTACACCCATCCTCCGCATGCGAGCGTGCGCACGATCCCAGCAAAGAAGATCCAGCCGGGCGAGGTCGCATGGGGCACACGGGTGACGAAATACTGGAGAAACACAAGCGCGAAGCGAGGGCCACTGGTTATGGCGATGAGGATTTGGAAGACGTTGCGCTCCGGGTACCAGTCCCCAATGCTACAGGACTATACATGAGCGCAACGGTGCACAGCAGGAGCGAAGGGGCACTGACGTGGCAGAAACGGAGGGAAACCACTCTTCTGGGTATCCTGCGATGCCGTTCTTCACTATTTTCTTGTAGTGGAGAGCACAACCGATGAGGAGGGCTGAAATAAACGCAGCAAACGCGAGGTAGGTGTGGACCGCAACGACGTGGGACGCGTCGACGAGGAGAAGACCAGGTGTCCAGGCGGAATGTTTTGTGCGGACCGACATGGCCAGCAGATGCGAACGAGTTCGAGCACAAGGGCCGAATTGCGTCCGTCACTAAGACTTAGGCAGTTCCCATCGGTCCATGTCCGAGCTCAGCATACCCATCACCGTCTTCACCGGGTTTCTCGGGGCGGGGAAAACATCCATTATCCTCTCCTTGCTCCCCAAACTTCCCAAAGACTACAAGGTCGTGCTCCTTAAGAACGAGTTTGGCGATGTCGAGGGTGGGTGTGCCGGCATCTTCGCTAACGGGGCCGTTTCCTCATCATCGCGGCAGTTGACAGTCAGCTTGCAAAACAGTCTAGCTTGGCAGCTGTCAGCGAAATTCTCAATGGTTGCATGTACGTGTTGTAACGATGTGGGCCGATATACCAGTGCGTTAAAGCACCAGTTTCCAGGTGTTGTGTCCTTGTCGGCCAAATGAAGACCGCCCTCTTAGAAATCAAAGGTAGGGGGTCCCAGATACCACGGTAGCGAAACTTAAGATTACTCCTGCGTCTACCCCAGATAAATTCCGCCCGGACCGTATTATCATAGAGTGCAGGTGACGATAGCTCGGATCCAGCGTTTTGCCCCCTGTTGATCTTTGGCATGATTCAGTGGTTCCGCTTTCCCTGCCACCCTCGCTTTCCAGATCCGTGAATTGGAGCGCGAAACAAACGACGGCCTCAAGCTAGACGCAATCGTTACTGTCGTAGACGCAGAGAACTTTTCTGGATACGAAGATACGTCACCTACGGCGAAGATGCAAGCGAGCTATTCGGACATCATAATTATCGTGAGCGTTCATGTCGTCAATGTGATTTTTCGATCATCTTTCTCGGTCCACTAGAATAAGTGGGAGCACGTCGATGAGAGAGCATTCGATTTTGTGCTCGATCACCTCAATACCCTGAACGATTCGACACCGAAAATCAAATGTGATGGACGCAACGGCGTGGATCCCAATTTACTCTTTGGAGTCGACACCAAGCTCTTCCAGGGCTCTCATCACGAAGTGAATATTCTCGAAGAGGAAGTCCACCATGACGAGGTCCAGACCGTCACGCTCTTAAAGGCACGTGGAACATCCCGCGTTACGGGTCATCTTCACCATTGCCATGATGGCGCTTGCAACGATTGTCGCCCACCCGAGGCCATTGTTCATGACAGCAGAGAGGGCGTCGGCAGTATCGATGAAGTGCTGCTCCGAAATGCACTCGAAGGGGTATCGAAAGAGACGGTATGGAGGATCAAGGGATTCGTGCGCCTAGAGAGTGGCATTCACATCCTGAACTGGGCCTTTGGGCGGTATGAGCTGACGCTGTGTAGCAAGGACGAGGGTCCCGCCCAAGGCTACACGGTCCGCCTGACGGCGATGGGCGAGCGAGGTGAGGTGGCGCGCTCAATAGACAGGTTTAGTAGTAGGTTGGGGATGAAAACCTCCTAGCCATGATAAGATAAGGAAAGCGACTTGTCCCATCGACAATTTGATCTACCAATATTTTTCACTCATGTCTCCCTGATGGTGACCTACATCCTCAGTCCAGGTATGCGCGCCCCCGCTGTTCTGTTTTTAACCCCCTCTCACCGTGTTTACCCGTTAGCGTCTTTCTACTGGCAATTTCCCCTTTTCGCCACCGCAAAGGTTCGCGACCGTGCACTGACCGGGACCAGTCCCTCGGGTATAGACTGGCTGCCACGTCCACATTCATATGCACAGTCACTCCCGGGACAGGATCAGGAAGACGCACGTTCACGGGAAATACGTGAAATTCTCTCCACTAACGACCTTTACCATGTTCTCGGCGTCCCTCGTTCGCCAGCCATCGACAGACTGGCCCTCCGACGGGCTTATCTGTCGCGCAGCAAGGCTTGCCACCCAGAGTTCGTCCCCCCCTTTTGCCCTTTCTTCGCGCTCTTCTCGTTCTCACTACCCCGCGCGCTCCCAGCAGGTGCCCTGGAAACCCGGACGCGACGGATGCGTTCCAGCGAGCATCCATCGCCTATGGCGTGCTTTCACAACCCTCTCTCAAACGTGTGTACGACGCCCGCCCGGTGGACGATGACGAGTCTGCCGATTTCCTGCGCTCACATCCCTGCGGGCACTGTGCAGACGAGGCCCTCAAGGGCGTCCTTCTCAGCATCGTCAGCGACTATCTCGACGGAAATCTCGAAATGATACGCGCGTTGCTTTGTGAGTGTCTCCTCCACACAGCGTGCGGCTCTGTGATCTAATCGTTATCCTCCGCACGTCCGCACCCCCTTTCAGAAGCCATCAGCGACCTCAATCCGCCTCTGAAGCTCAGCGACAACGGCATCAATTCGGTCCTGTCGGTCCTCGAAAGCATACGCGCTCGCGTCCTCAGTGAGACCATTCCCATCGCATCGGCTCAGCAGCATCGCTCACCGCTGATGTCCCAGCATGCCGCGCCTGCATCCTTGCCTTGCACGCCGAACTCTGCCGCGTGCTTGAGCTCCAGTACGCCTTCCGTCAGCTGCCTTACCTCGACATCGCCGGTCGCTTCCGCCTCACCATTCAGTTGACCTGCATCACGCTCTCCTTCCCCATCACGCTCGAAAGGGCGGTCCAGGATGCCCAGGAGAACGCCTGGGCGGATGGCAGACGGAAGAGACCGAGCAGGTGACAAAGTCGCGCTCCTGCCCAAGCACGTCGTCCTCCCCATTCACGGTATCGACGTCGTTCTGGACAGGATGGAGCGCGTTTTAGAATAGGATTTTGCCCGTGCCTCGGCGTGGTCGTCGTATTCGTGGCCCCTTTTGTCCATAATCGTTTCGCCGACTCTGTCTAATTTTTTAATCAACGGGAGTGCTGCTTCCCAACGCTTTGTCACGATCGACTTGCTGTATTTTCATGTCAGTAGGTTTTCCTGTTGCACTCCATGGCCGCAATCTTTTATATCGATACGTCTGAAAATCCTCATCCGAGTACTCTCATGTTTCATCACGGGAAAACGACTCGATGTCCGTCATGTGTGCAGTTTGGCTTACATGATCGATCAAACATATTCGTTAAAAGGAATCATAGGCTAGTGCTAACGAACAGGGATGCAGAGAAGAAAGCAGAGACAGGACACGAAGGAGCATGAGGGACCAGTGGAGACTTGGGATGTATAAAGAGAAATAAGAAACGAGGATGAACGAGTCTTTTACAGAATATACTGTACAAGAACCGTCCGTGGCGTAGGTCGTGGAAGAGGAGAATCGAAAATCGAAACTAGCGAGAGAGTAGCGACATAATGACCTAGACTTTGTCAATACTGCATATTCTTCTGATTCTATACACACGGAGAAAAGGTACAGCGTACCGGTCTATCAGCGAACACGGTATAATACCTGCGAAGCACTCACGACGTTCATCCAGATCGCACCCGCATGACCGTTGGAAGGGAGGCTTGCGGGCGGGACCTCTTCCAGCATGTAGGAGTCTTGTGATGGTTGACACCCATAGGACCCGTTCGATCCGTTAGGTTGTGCAGCGGCAGCTGCCAACAACTGGGCATAATCAGGACCATTATTTTCGCTGACATTCCCGCCTTCGCCAGGCCCTTGTGCTTGAGAGTTATTGATCGAGCCCATCGGGTTCTCTGGATAGAAGGGGTAGAACAAACCCGTTGGGACCTCTGCAAGCTTATCCCCAACAACCGTGAGCGGAACCTGTGGGCCGACGCTTTTCACAGGCGTAGTACTTTGAGAAGCCGTCCGCGGTCCGTAGACCAATGGGCCGTTCATGTTCGGCTCGGATGGGTAAGGGGGGTGGGCGAGAGTGGGGGTTTTTTGTTGCTGTGGCTGCGGCTGGCGAGGCGATGGCATTGATGGAGAGCTCAGAATGACGTTGTCGGTGTCCCAGTCCAGCTCGGAGAGCAAAATCGGATCTTTGGGAGGACCAACAGAATGCAGGTCGACATTGAGAACCTTTTCAGCGAGCTTGGAGATGAGAGGGTGTCCACCATTCAAATCTTTTCGCTCCCAGCGCCATCTGAATCGAGGCAACATATCAAGAGCCATCCAAACGTCTTCGATCATGACTTGTCGCGGCAAGCGTTCACAGTGTGACATGTGACCATACAAGATGACCATGGCTGCAATGTGAAGTGGGATCGGGGAGACGAAAAACGCAATGTCGGGGAACCGAATGAGCTGATTGTGCACGATGATAATGTTGTGCGAGGTGACGATCGCTGAGCAAACATGAGTATAGGAACAATAAGAGAGATTGGATGCTCACCGTCAACAAGAGCCCTGGAGCGATGCGTGTAATCGAGCTCCTTTAAGCTGAATAGCGCTCTCAGCAAGAGTATTCTTGATATGCCAATTTTGAGCAGCGTTAGTCCCTGATCCTCGCTGATGCCACGGACGAGTTCCTGTCTCCTCTCCACAGACCAATCGTCAGTCCCACCAAAGTAGTACTTGTAACTCTCTGGCAGTTGCCTTCGGAATTCCATCATACTCTTGATAATGCGAGTTGCATGCCGCATGACAGCATCTACGCTCTTGTTGGAGGGCGAGTAGAGGGAGTTGATGATATCAGCCTGAATCTCGGCGATGGGGTGAGAGAGCAAAAAGTGCTCGGAGTAATCCACGTGCTGGCCAGTCAGAGGACGTGAAGGGTGGGGAGTGTTTGAATCGGAAGGAGCAATGGCGAGCGGCCTGCCAAGGAGAATAGAGGTCCCACGATCATGGACCATGACGATGCCCCACAAACGGATGCGCAGCTGAGCCTCCTCCTCGGTGAAAGTGTTGTTCTGCGATGTGGGGTCATGGTGAAGACCTAATTCGATGGACAGTCGAACGAGGCTGCCAACAAGGCGCCACAAGGAACGACCCTGACGCTGAAGGAGAGATGTCAGCATAGGATTAATGTTTGACAGACATGGAGACTTACCTCGGTGTATAGATACCATTGCAACAAGATGAGCGCCTGAAGACTGGTGATGGTGACACGGAGATGGGGCTTGACGGCCAGTGCACGCTCAAAGAACTCGTAATGTTCAGGCCATTCACTGGGCATGAGCTTCTTGGTGGAGATTGGGGTGTTTCCAGGGGATTTGAGACCATTGTTGACGAGAGTTGCCTTGTGATTGAGCTCGCTCAGGGTACCCAGAGCAAGGATGAGGTACATGCTGCAGACATAACCCGGGTCGTGTTGAATGTGTTCACCATTGTAGAGAGAATCAAGGCGGCGTTCAAAATCGGAACGGAAAAAAACGGGTCTGTGAAAGTTGAGATGTGAGAAATAGACGTCGATGATTCTGTTGACCATTTCGCGGTCTTTCGGCAACCAGATAGTGAGTTTGCAGTCCGATGAAGAGCTGGTGTTTGAGGTGGAGACAGAGATGTTGATCCAGGCGGCTGGATCACGAGGGGGAGAAGTCTCCGTGAGATGCTGATCACGACCTGATGTGAGGCCATTGGAGCCGACGGCAAGATCCTCTCTGTCGTTTTGAGCGGCAAGTTGGCTCTCGCTCATGATGAGGGGGTGTACGCCGAAGCTCTTGGCGATAGCCTGGAAGGGGAAAGATGAGTGGGACGAGGGGAGAGGGGAGGAAGAGGAAAGCGTACGCGGGTGTCCGAGACATCAAGGGACTGTGGATCTTGGCCCTTGACCTCGAGAGAGGCGGCGGGGGGAGGGGCGACATGTGGGGGAGGATGGGCTTGGATCTGATGGGAAGGAGG
>JBBPKK010000227.1:0-13439 GCA_038089215.1 Tylopilus vinaceipallidus
TCAAGATCTTGAAACGGTGTGCTATCTTCGTTGACGTGCGAACGGAGCAAGGGGACGATGCCGGGAGCTTGTTTGTTGACATGCTGAAAGGACTTGGTGCGAAGGTAAGGATTACGCTCTCTGTTTTACGACACAGGCGAACAGCTTATTCCTGGAATTTAGATCATGGGTCGTCTTGGCCAGACGTGCACGCATATCGTATATAAGAACGGGCACCCGAACACGTTGGTACGATACCGGTAAGGTTCATCGTTCGTTCTGTTTCTGCTGGTTACTCACTCTACTATTTCGAATGCCTGGAAATGGTGTAGGATGCTGAATGACCCAAAACCTATTGTCGTTGGTATCGCGTGGGTAGTCGAGTGTGCCGAAAAACGCACAAGGGTGGACGAGCAGAGATTCAAGATCGACGTGGACGTCATCAATGTGGCAGGTGGTAACCACAAGGTCGTTCTCGCTTGCTCGTTTCCCCGTACGCCATACTGACTGTGTCCATACTCATAGCGCCGCCGGTCTATGCTCCCGAAGCGTTTGATCCCCACCTCACCTGGTCCCGATCACGAAATGGCCTTGCACATGTCCTCAGAGGCCGACGATGACGACGGTAGCGCAGGGTGTATCGATACGTCACCCTGTATGTGCACATCTTTGTTCCCCCTCGATCGTACAGTTTTGGCCTTATCACGCACTTTCGTAGGTCAAGATCTAGATGTCAGCATCCGATCGAGAGAAGACGATTTGCCGCCGTTGGAACGTGCTCGTAGACGCAGGAGCGTCTTGCCAGGTGGACAGACACGACTGGTTCCATGATGAGTGACCTATTTTCTAAATTGACTGCATATACCTCTTTGGTTGCTTCAGACGTCACTTTTTTGATTCTTTCTCAAGCACCTTCAATGTATCAGATTTTGATTTTTTTTATGAACATGTATCAGCAGAGTCCATGATGCCAAGATGCCCTACCAGAGGGCGTACACTAGCGGTTACATAGTAGACTGGTATCAGGATAGAGTGAACCTTGTTGCATTATCCCGACGGTCGTTCCCGAATTTGCCAGGCTCGGTAAATTGCCATGGAATGTCAACGTCAGCCGTGACCGTCCTCTTTCGAGTCGTACTCCCCGACATGTCCAAACGTACACGAACCGACCACGGCTCCGACAACGATGCCAGCGAGTATCTTGAAGAGTCCGACGCATCTTATTGCGAGGCATCCAAGTCCCGGAGCAAAAGGACGCGTCAAACGCGTAAAGTCGCATCACAGCGTACGCGCGCGTCCACTACTGCCACCAGGGACGATGTGGCATTCGGCGCGAACAGTCGGCCTACGCACCCAGCATCCTGGCATGCCATCACGATCGTCGATCCCATGCGAGAGTCGTTGTTGTCTTGGTACGGGCAAACACACGAGGACCGAGGGATGCCCTGGCGCAAACCGTATGATACATCGCTGGATGAGGACGGCAGAGCACAGCGGGCGTACGAAGTTCGTTCCCAGCCACGTCTTGCCGACCCATGCACTCTACTGACGCCTTTATAGGTGTGGGTGTCGGAAATCATGCTCCAGCAAACTCAAGTGGTGACTGTGATACCCTATTACAACAGGTGGATGGCCAAGTACGCTCTCGGCACGCACGCTCTCTTGATCACTACTGACGCCTTTCAGATATCCGACTATCCGAGATCTTGCCGCATCGGACATCGATACTGTCAATAGCCTCTGGAAAGGCCTCGGTTATTACTCTCGTGCTGCCCGTTTGTTGAGCGGGGCGCAGAAAGCGGTCAAGGAGCTTGGCGGTCGACTTCCGAACAATGCCAAGGATATGCAAGCAAAGATACCTGGGATTGGTCGCTATAGTGCTGGTGCTATTTGCTCCATTGCTTATAACCATTGTGCCCCAGTTGTAAGTCTCATCAATACTTGGATCAATCTTTCGACGGATAGCCGGCTTAGTTCCTGCATAGTTGGATGGAAATGTGATCCGATTGCTCGCGCGCTTTTTCGCGCTGTACGCACCCCCGAAAGCAAAGCTGTCTCAGGATCTATTGTGGGCAGGTGCAGAAGCGTTTGTGAATGGCTCGTCGCGGCCGGGTGATGTCAATCAGGCACTCATCGAGCTCGGGAGTACAGTATGCAAGCTCAGGGATCCTGCGTGCGCCGACTGCCCTCTACGATCCTGGTGCCGAGCATATCAAAGGACACAGTCTGTATCCGTAGGAAAACACCTTCCTTTGTATGTTCTCATCGACTCAGCGGACATTCCTGACAGAACACAGACGAAGACATCGAAGAACTGTGTACCCTCTGTAAACCACTCCCGGCGGGCGACCCTGACACAGGTTTAGTCACTATATACCCTATGAAGGTAGAGCGAAAGAAAGCACGCGAGGAACTCGACTCAGTCAACGTGATTGAATGGTGCACAGCGGACGACTGCCAGCGGCTCTTCCTGCTCGTCCGTCGGCCCGAAGGAGGTCAGTTTCCCATCTCGCATGCAGTCATGCAGTAGCGAAAACTGATCAATCTCGTCCGAATCCTAGGACTTCTCGCGGGGCTGGATGAGTTCCCAACGCGGCCCAACATTTCGGGTGTGTCTGCGACCGCAGCCAGCGTTGCCCAGATACCCAACGGACTTCTCAAGGACCTGCTCGTCGACCCACCCTTGTCGCTAAATCCGGCCTCGAAGACACAAGGTCGTTCCAGGTTTGGGAGCGGTGATAGTGGGGGCGAAGACGGCGCAAAAGGGGCAATGCGAACCGTGCACATCAAACCCGCGGGAGACGTTGTCCACGTTTTCTCTCACATCCGAAAAACATATCGCGTTCAATGGGTCCTTTTGGAAGGTGGAGGCGATAAGCCTCCCAAGCTGCGAGACAAGTCCGAGGCGGTGCAGCAATGTAAACGTCGTAAGCGCTCCCAGGTGTCCGGGGACTCGATGGGTGGGGGTATCACCGCCACTGACGTGGCACGATGGGTTCCACTGGACCAAGTCGAGCATGCAAAGTATGTGAAATGATCACATGGGTACTCAATGACACAGACTGATTGTTACTAATTTACCACAGCATGGGGATTGGCGTGATGAAGGTGTGGAAACAAGTTCAGGCGCTGTGGTAATCACCAGTCATCACTGATGTGGTTGATCGTACAAGACACGATTTTTCTCCGTTTGGTTTGAGAAGAATACATGGTACATATGCCCGGAAATGCTATGAATATCGTTGGCGCGGAACGTCCCCGTTTTCTTGTACACTGACAGCATGTGTGGATGAACACACAGCTGATACACATGTTGCTCCAATGAGCTGTGGTGTATGCTGCATTCTCTTACGCAGCCGAGAATTCTAGAACGCATGCTTCTGCAAGGTCCCATACCTTCTCGAGCTTCAGACCAGCTGCAGTCCTGTAGAGGCACAGTGTCAGTTGCTCTGCAGGGCCAATCGCACAATCGTTCGGCTTACGAAAGTTGCAAGGAATTCTGCAGCGTGCGCTCTTTCGCGTTGTGGAGGACCCACATCGTCATATCCTGCTGATACATGCGCATATTCCCGGCACCGAAGTTGGGAAGCATGGGCTCAGGGGCCTGCAAACGTGAGGGGGAAGGAACGCTCAGCATCAAGGGTTAAGCGGACCGGAGTAGCAGAGCACCAACCACTAGCGTACCGAGAGACGTAGCCTCGGCTTCGGCCTGTTTGCGACTGAGCTCGCGAAGCACGTAGTCGTCTGTTCACGCGCGAGTGAGCCTGAAAGTGCGATACCGCATCGTTTCCACTCACGGACGAGGACACGACTGTGGGGTCCCAAGGCTTGACGAACATTGTGAAGGATGATAGCCGACTCGTGATCGGGCCAATCGTGGATGATATTGCGGAGCTACCCAGGTGCCATTTTCGTCAGTCATGCTATCATGAGGCCCCGTCAGATAAGCGGATCAAGACTCACATAGTAAATATCTTTGTCTTTGATGGGAACCTCGGCGAAGAAGTTCAGGCTGACAAACTCCACTCGCTTCTCTTGAATCGCCTCTGGGCAGTCCCTTGCCCAGGCCTTAGACGATGGTTAGCTTATTTGTAGCGGCTGGCCCTGAAGTGCAGTACTCACATCTCGTGCCTGGACAAGTGCTTCCGGCAAATCGTGAACGGTAATCTTGAGGTGCTTGTGCGTTTTTGCAAGCGGGAGGGAGAAAGCACCGATACCTCCTCCAACATCAACGACAGTGGAATATTTCTCGAATGGGAACTCTATGGGAGCGATGAAGCTAGCACTGCAAATCCTATCGATAGCACGCACGAGTCAGAACTGCCAGGGAACCCATGATGCCGTTGAGTCCTCTCATCGAACGATGGTAACTCTAATCAAGTTTACCGTATTTGAGATCTGAGAGGGCCAAGGCGATGATCGACGTACCTCCCTTCGAGCATCCTGAAGGACATTGTGAGACAAATGGATAAGGCATGGGTTGTTTTCTTACTTCTTGTCTCATCCAGTCAAAGAATGTGCCGGTGATACCCTCTTTGTTGTTAGCGAACATAACGGGGGCATGGCAGGGGTCATCAGAGTATGCGGTCTTCGGGTCTTTCAAGCTTTCGTGCAAGACACCGGCACCCTTTGCAACCGCCTCGACGTGAAGGCTGACCATATGACGGACGGGGTTCTCGCTGTGCAGAATGAGAGAAAGGCGATTATTTGAAAACGTGTCGGTCTCCACTGAAAAGCCAGTCGATTGTATGATGAATTCAACAGTAGACGAAGACGAAGCTAACCTTCATTGTAGCAACCTCTGGTGGCTAAAAGACGCATCAGGCGTGCGAGCTTCTTTGACTCGATGTTGATGAGCTTAGAGAGTTCATTCACATGGATACCCTTGGGATAGTTCACGAGGATATCGGTGATGTTCTCTCGGAGAGCGACGCGGACGCAAGCATAGTCGTATACTTGGACGAGCTAGGATCGAAAAAGGACTTTGATTTCGACATGATAAGTAAGGTGAAAATGAGACCCACATTGATAGCGGTGTGTGCAGGCGGCGCGAGAGTGGTGCACAGCTGAGCGCATGCACCTTCCAGGGTCCGCACGGCGCTCTTTAGCGCGACGTGATCGAGAGCATTGTCCAGGGGGTGAGGCTCGGTGGAGTCGATGGAAGGGAGATCACCTCCGGCCTTCTCGTACTCTGTGATAGCCTGCTGAGCAGACGAGTTGATCAGCTTCAAGAGGGCTTGCAGCTTAGCTCTATTGGTCGACATTGTAACAGAGTGGGGGGAGGAGACTGGAAACCCACCCACGTATTATAAGCAGGTATAAAAGCTATACGGAGCACACCCGACGGATCGTGGAATGAGATAGATGGACCATTGGAGTCCCATCTGGGTCTAAGCACTTGATACACTTCACACGGCATGTCTGTTTCGACTCAGAGGCAGAACTTCACATAGAAGAAATAAGTCAAGGCTATTCGGGTACTCCAAGCCTCGGTATATTTCTTCCATGTGAAATTCCGCCTCTTTGAGCTGCTCGCGCGAATGTTACTTCAACTTGAGCTGAGAACGAGATAAGGTGACCGAGGGTTTCCTTCCCATCGTTAAGCACAGCAATTTGATCGAGTAAACTTACTCAGCGACCTAAGGGTCCTGGGTCGAGCTAGATCGGCTTCTTGTAAGTGCTTACTTATGGCGTCGTATGTGCCACAGTCTGAGTGTTCATTGAGTAGACCTAAAAGGTAACTTGCCGTACAACAACTTCGCTCTGGTCCAATCAGAGCCTCGGCTCGTTTATTACAAGCTCGGAAAGAGAGCAAGAACAGTTAAAATAAAATAAATAAATAAAAGAGCCGTAATACAATGCAATGGAGTAAGCCAAACGAATGTGGTATGCTCTTGTCTTGAACGAGTTTCAGGCACTGATGGTAACAGTATAACGGGTAAAGGCTGGTTGGATTTGAAGAACCGGGCTTAAGACATTGTATCTTGTAGTACGTGAGACTTCGAAGCTTGATCAATCGTCATGGACCACTCTCACGGCCAACTTGACCGTCTGTGGAGGAGCATCGCCTGCTAGAATTGGGACAGAACTGGTCTCATGGTGTGCTCGCGCCATTTAAAAGTTTATTTCCGTCAGTTTCTCTGTTCTTGTGTTGTAGATCCTGGCCAGAAATGCTTCTGTCGGGAGGGAAACATGAACAGCTTCAAATTGTTAGCTGGTTTGAGCTTCGCGATGTCCCGTCGGGGGGGGTGAACGCTCTTAACATATAAACATCAAGGGAAAGTGCATATCTTCCTCGTTGATGAGTTAGTTAAGACGTACTGCGTGGCAACATGATTCATGTATCATGGTTGACCAGGCTGCCCGTCGCAATACAGGCAGACGGTGAGAGCATCTGAACTACACATTGCATTAACGTTCAAAGTTCGACTGTAGTAATGGCGACCTCTTGACACTGATCAGGACTCTCAGAGCTCACCCGTTCGGATTACGGACAAATTTTAAAGCCTATGGCATTTATGAACATACAGTCTTACAAAATACTGAATCAGCATACCCAACGTTTCACTAAACTCCCGCCACGTACGTAGCATATCAAGAATACTGGCAGTGAAGGACAAAGGTCCAAGGACAAAAAATTGGCATATATAGGAGAAGACGAAATGCCAGGCGAAGGGAAACAATGGAAAAAGGAAAGAAAGTGCACGAGGGAGTGGCGCCGTGGTGTCCCACAAGCTATGACGTTGAACAAGCCGGATGAGCTTGAGCAACAATCTCTTGTTGACGTTGCCAAACGAGCTCTGCCCAGAGCGGATTTGGTGGTATGCGACCCACCAAGGCACGAAGGACTTCCAACCTAGACGGCACAGGTCAGTAACTATGCAGGATACGATAGTGCACGGCATACCATTTCGCTTTTTCCTCATCCGAATCAGCATAAAACAAAATATCTTGGTCGGAAGGGAAGACGAGTCTGAAAGAGCGTTCGACAGCCATCAACGAATCGTAGTTATCCCTATTCCGGACATCGGGACTGAGCGCGGCCGATCGAACATCATCAGTGTCCTCCACCGCAATCGTTTTCTTTAAGTTTATCGTCGCCGTAGCTTTCTTCGTAACGTCACTGAACGCGATCAGATTAGCACCGGTTACCCTAAACATTCGTCGTCGCCACGTCTGTTTCCAGCCGGAGGATGAGATGCGAGTCGGAAAGAGAAGGGCGGTAGCACTAACCGTACAATCACCACCGTTTTGCGTCAGTGTACCCTCAAAGTAAGTGACTTTATGCCACGCAACATGCCTGAGGCTACGAAGACACTCGTCCAAGCTTAAGGGCAGCTGATTGGACAAGACACCGGGAAGAGACGGTAACCTAAATATCTGGAGAACGATCACGCCAAGTTCCAATGTCTTTGCACCTCCAGAAGCCTCAGAGCGTTGACCGATTAATGGGTACTTCACATCCAGCAGACGAGTATCGCATCGCGCAGCGATGTCTTTGAAAGAAATCAAAGCTCTCGCCAGCGTACCATCTTGCCTCAAGTAACGTGCAAGGTTCTCTGGGAGTTTGTGTGGAGGCGCGGAGGGAGGAAGGGGGGGAGGGGGCGTCGCTCGCGCGACTGTTTTCTTCGGAGAGGATGAAAGGAAACTGAACATGCCACCCTTGGGCTTCGGTGGAGGAGGGGCTACTGGTTGAGGAGCTGGTGGTGGAGGAGGTGCGAGGGCTTTAAACTGTGCGACGACGTGAGGATCGCGTCGAATCTTCAATGTGAGCGTGAACTCAAGTTTATTGTGTTCGATCCTAACCGAGAAATGAGTTGGTATGGAGGGAGGGAGGAATCGACGCACAATTCAAATTCCTGATCAATTCTGGCTTCAGGAGACAACCGTGTTTCCGGTGTTGTGACAAAGTGGATACCATTGTTTAGCGTGCACGACATTGCCGTGGATTGCTGTGGAATAGGAACCTTGAGATCTTTCACGCCAAGTACTGGAAGAAATAAGTTCAGAAAGTGTTGATGGATGGAAGAAAAAGTACTTGCCTCTAACAAAGACTTTACCGTGTGCCTTTCCTGGCTTTTCTTGAGATCGATACTCCCTTATTTGCTTAGCATACTCGTTCTACTTCCGTTAGAGCATTCGATAAACGACATGAACACGAGACGCACCATGTCAGATGGGCGCCTGATGGCTTTCCAAGCCTTACCACTGTTTATATCCCCAGCGATCGATATGTGCGAGACCTGCTCAGTATCCGCCGAGGCAAAGATAGCTTCATGTTCATGAACCCGGTATTTCTGTCATCCGTTAGAGGTACATTCAGTGATCATCCTTCACAATAACTTACGCCTTGACGGTGCTCGGGGTCAAGTCTCCGCAGTTCCTTTGATATGCTATTGGCCAAATGATCCTCTTCTGTGTCAGAAATTCCAATATCAAGAAGTAAATCGCTCTTCATCGAGGCACCGGTATCGCCGGTACTACGACTACGTCTTCGGCTCGGGCGACCAGTACTCGGCGGCTGCGACGTTGGGCGGGGCGGCGTATAGTATCCCAACGACTCGTCCTCTTCCCTCCTCCGCGCTTGCTTTCGCTTCTCCAGAATCAACTGTTCTCTTGTCCTAATGGCGTCCTTGATTGGTGAGACAAGTGCAGGCGCTTCCTCAGCCGGGCTCCTAAACGAAGGACCCGTGTACACAACCGAGTCCGTCGCAGCGCGTTGTATCGGCGGCGCGATACCAGCAGGCCGTACGGTTGGCGCAGCGCGAAGGTCGTCCAAAGAGAAATCCATGTCAGTCTCCGCCTGCGAGCTATTGTCTCCGATGTTACTGCTCGTGTTAGCGCTGAACTGACCAGCTTTGATACCCTCCATCATCAGTTCAGCCCGAACCTGGGAGTGCGCGTTTGGTTTCTTGGTACTCGGCCCGGCACTGCCTCTGACATCGTCCATGAGACGGTCAAGCGCAGACCGCATCTCTCCAAGCTGGATGGACCCCATCGAATCTCGCAATCCAATCCCTAGACCACCGCTAAGATCGAGGTTTGACTCGAGAATACCAGAGCTGGACTGCGGGCGTGCAGACATGGGTCGGGGTTGAGGTGGCTCCATTATTGATTGTTTCGTTGATAGCGAATTGCCATCACCAGCAGCGGAAAGCATGTCGCCATCGGCGGTATCCTCTCGGCTGTGTTTGGCATCATTCCCATTAACGGTGGCGGCGACAGAGTTCATTGTGCACTTCTCAGCTGTCTCGATGGTTGCGAGTTCGGCGCTGAGATCTATAACGCCAGACATCGCCTCCAAACGGTCCTCGTTTTCTTCTGGTTCTCCAACATCAGGAGCACCAGTGGTTTGCTTATGGGAGAGTATTCCGTCTGCTTTCTCGCATTCGGGCGGCTCTGCAGGGGGGCCAGGAGAATCACGGGCGGGAGACCCCAATGGGCTTTCCGTGCTTCTTTTCCGCAATAGCCTCATCTGAACATCTTCCCTACTGATTCTTGGCATACGTTCGCTTTGCAATTCTTGTACACTTGCAATTTCACGTGAGGGAGATCCTGTCCTCACAGACGGGGATGCGCACCTAGAAGCGGGTGAACTAGAGAGTCGGGAAGAGAAATCAAGCGGAGAGTTTGATCGCCGGTGCATATTCAACCCCGTGGGCGAACCAGAACTACGTTGAAGCGCGACGCCAGAAGGAGACATTGAACGAGATACGATACTGTTCATAGGGGGAGGGGAGATGCGTGAATATGATGCAGTACGCAACGGAGGACTACCATCTTTCTGTACAACCTGGTCGTCGACAGAAACGTGAGATGAACTGGCCGTGGCGAAAGACGATGGAAGTTTATGAAGGGGCGGCGTACTCGTCGAAAACGGTGCAATGCAGGGGATGAGGTTAGACAGTCCGGGAGCATCATCCTTGTTGTCGGATTGTAGGGGGTTGAGGGCCCTTTGAAGCTCTGCTTCAAGATCTACATTAGATAACGACACCTCCGACCGGCCAATGGACAGGTTTCCAGGATCTAGAGGGTCGTCAAACGAAACGAAAGACTGCTCGCCAGTGTCTTCCCTAGATTGTGATACAAGGAAAGGGTCAGCAGTGTATGAAGCTACATTATACATTGTCAACGTCAAAAGGAAAGGAGGTGATCTAAACCCACCACCGCGGCCATTGTTGGGAGAGCCTTCATCTTTCGGTGGCGGCATTTCGAACCGTGGAACGAGCGAATCTCGGTTGGAATGCTCGCTTTGAACAGGCTGCCTTGTCAAGCTGGGTGACGGAGGTATCATATTGACGTCTGCCTCAACTCTATCCGCTTGGCGGCCATGGCGCGCATGTTCAACATGCGTCGGCCTCCCCAGAGGAATGCCAGAGTCGGAGGAACTTTCAATCGAGGGTTCTATTGTCCGAGGAGGCGTCGAAAGAGAAGCATGCGCAGCAAGCTCCGAAACGGGGAATGGGAAGTCTTGATCAGACATAGCGGGCGATGATACGTTTGTTCGTCGCAGGGTGCGCTCCACACGGTGAGTGCGTCCGTAGGGAACTCCATCTTCCGTTTCCATGTCTGCAGGCAAGGAAGGGTGGCGACTAGAGGTGGAGGGTAATCCGAGTCCGGGGAAAGAGGCAGATTGCATCATATTATTGACGATGCTGGTAATACTTTGATCTGCATCAAGTTCGACGTTGGCGATGCTACGCTTGTCCGCATCAACGGTGTTGCTGTGACTGTCGGGATGGTGAGGCTCCAGCTCGTCATGTTGTCCAGGTTCAACACAATCATCCTCGTCAGAAGAAAAAAAGGGATTCTCGTCGTCTTCCTCGTCGCGATCAAACTCCAAGACATCGCAGCGTTCATCAAATGTCACTGTTTTCCTCCTCTGCCGTTTGCCATCTAGTGAGGGCCGGTCCACAGCGCGGGGCCCATGGAGCCGTTTCGAAACGAGGGAGGAGCGCGACGGAGTGATTGGGCGGGAAGGTGGTGCTGAAGGAGGAGGCGATGGTGCGGCGAGCGGCGAGGCTTGAACTTGGTCAAACGTCGATTTGGGAGGCAACGGTGGCGGCTGCTCTTCTTCATCGGCACTGACCACTCGTTTGAAGGGGCTCTTTGTGACGGGCTCCTTCTCAATGAGCCCCTGATAAGCTTTGGACTGGCGCCTTTCGCGCTTGAATGCCAAAGGCCTCTCGTTCTCGGCTTGTTCATGCATGGAATCAGGACGGGGACGCTTTTCGCCGCTGACTCGGCGAGTGGCCTGCTGAACGGAAGAAATATCGCTGGGTGTAGAGGGTCCAGAAGGAGTGACAGTTTGAATCTTGAAAGGTGATTTCGACACGAGATTACTGCTTCTGACGTGCTTGTAACTGGAAGAGGACCGCCGAGCGACCATAGGAAAGGGGGGCTTCCCTTCTCGTTTCGCGATCCTGAGTGGGGTAGTTCCCGAGTTGGACATCGGAGATGACGACTTACCCCACCCTTTGGCTGAGTCGCGACGGATGGATGACTGAACCGGATCGAGAGAGTTCGAATGCAGTCTGTCTCTTAACGGGGACGCGGCTGATGGTCTCTGAGAGCTCATAACGAGCCTATAGCTTGTGTGATTCAGGACGGTGTCGCTGTCGTCACTGTCGTGGATATCGTTGTGGCCGCCGCGTACGATGATTGCGGGCGGTTGTGATGAGGGACAACGGCGGACCGTGGGAACTTCGATCAACGCGTAAACCACGTGACCGCGAATATATAAACACACGTAAACATCCGCCCTCGCCCAATCGATCGGAGACTAGATGTGAGTCGCGTGCCTGTGCAGACCAGCTCGCAAAGGCCAAGTGTATTATGCTCACCCTGGATGAAAAGCTACAATTTCACCTAATCTGAATGTAGGTAGAGTCGTGTCATACTATAGATCTTAATTTCTCTTTCAGTGGAGCATTAATGGGGTAGTGGTAACCTGGGTCGTTGCCATCGACCCGCCGGGGGTTCGATTCCCCCTTAATGCAAGATATTCTTTTTATTGCTCGAAAATTTGTCTTAGAAGCTCGCTCATGAATCTCACGCCTATCAAAATACGAAGTATGCAAAGTGGCGACTGATCGACTTGTCAATAGACGTGCGCTATCTGGAGGACTTTGAATATATTATACAAGATCGTATAACCAACTTTATCATGGCTTACACGCCCAGTCTGGCTTTCAGCTCGCTGATCGTATCGATGATGCCGACTCCCGCAGACCTAAGGACGTCCCACTCCTTCCCTTCCGCTGACACGCTCCGCACACCTTCCTTGACCACCCACGTTCTCCATGCGTTGGACTTGGCCGCATCCATTGCAGATGCTCGCACGCAATAGTCACCAGCGACGCCAACGACGTACAGATCGGTTACCCCCTTTGCCCGGAGCAACCCTTCGAGATCCGAGACCAACAATCCCCAGGGGTCCTCGAACGCAGAATAGCACTCCACGTCTGGATCGGTCCCCTTCAATATGATCGCGTCGAACAGACTCTGGTGAAGTGGCTCGACTAGCTGCGCACCCGGCGTGTTCTGGACGCAGTGATCCGGCCATAACACCTGCTCCAGGCCGCGTTCCGTAATCGTATTCACATCTTGGCCACTGCTTACGACGAGGCGCTCCGGTGGGAAGATCACGGTGCGATCAAAGATAGTTCTGCCCGAGTGGGAAGAGGCGAACGAGATGTGGCCGCGGGGATGCCAGTCCTTGGACGCGTATCGGGCGTGGAACGGGAGTTGGATGATCTCAGTGACAGACGCGATGACAGATGGGCCATCTGGGACAGCCAAACTTCCGGAGATAAAGTCTACCTGCATGTCTATGACGAGCAGTGCATTGACTGGAATTCGAGTCTGTGCCATGTCTGTATTAGGTGTTCCTTGTTAAGAGACCTAGTCGGCGCCGATGGCACTGATGAGATCGTACCTATTTGACAGCTTGAGGTCCACGGACGTTCAGACTGCGGGCGATGCTAATGCCTTCCTTTTTTGCCACATCGCGACCGGCCACGGTCCGAGGATACCGAGTAAGTACGGTAGCGAAGGGCACCGGTCGACGTCTGGGTCGACGAAGTCACCTTGCATTTTTTCTACTCTATACTTTACTACTAACTCTGGTACACTTTTATCTTTAGTAGCGTACTGCATCGTGCTCGTGCTCAATCTGCCAGTTAGATTAAGTACTACCAAGCCCTCTAACTGTGATAGTACATCCAATCTCTACATCTATCTGATCCTGTATTCCGAATAAAATAATTAAAATTCCTTCTCAGTAGCCCCACATTGATGCGGTTGCCGGGGCATTGGCTATGGGTGGCGCTTTGACACCCACCTCATCGACATTGTACCATGGGTATGCAGGCTCTACGAAGTCAGCTGGCTCGGCAGGACCACGACGCCCATGAGGGTTGGCCAGCCCGTGTGGCATGCCATGGTGCTGGCCATGGTGT
>JBBPKK010000227.1:13534-37630 GCA_038089215.1 Tylopilus vinaceipallidus
TCATCACAAGGCACCGCGGCTCTTCTGCAGGAACTGATCGAGGTGAATATGCTCGTGTCAGGGACGCGCTTGACCTCCTCCGACCACATATCCGTCACACCTGGTCCCTCATCTTCAATGTAAAGTATAGCTCCTCACTTCCCGCAATTTGGAGGGAGCAAGGTGATGCGCACTGCCTCCGTGTGCTCACATTGATGAGCAGCCCTTCTGAAACGGCTAGCATAGCAGATCTTCCCCGACTGCCCCAGCCACGCCCTACTAGAAGACGCTATCCGTACAATACACCACTCGACGTCCGTTCCCTGGAGGAAGTCACGCTCGGTGGGCACTTCCTCAACGATGCACTAATGTTCGGAAAGCAACGAAACCACTGGTTTTGCACTATCACCTCTTTGACTATCAGCGGTTATGTAACCTCCCATGGGGACGCCATCTCCTTATACAGCTTTATTTCCATGGCTCAAACTTGTACGTCATTACAGAAGATGACCATCGAGAACGTTGTCTTTGTCAACGATGTGCATCCCTCCTATAGGTTCCGTCTTGAAGCTCCTGTTGTTTGTCTTCGAAAGGTTACGGATGGTGGAGCTCTCGGGACCATTATATCCCAAACGTTAGGATCCCGCTTGAAAGAGATCGTCTCTGTCGCAGAGTGCCCCTTTGACAATTTCGGAACGCGTAACTTGTTCCGGACGAGCCTACCTTCTACCTGCTTCATACTCGACAGTATGGATGCAAGCTGCTCTGCATTAGAGAAGCTGGCCTGTTTTTGGAATGGGGAAAATCTTTCAGTCATCAATTGTCCTGGCCTCTCTGACCTGTTCATGCAAAGCGTCCGTATGGATGAGACACCGCCTCGTCTTTGCCGCCTCCAGATTGTGGATTGCGAGAATATTAGTGCGGCGGGTGTGATAAGCCTGGTGAGGTTGCGGGAGGTCCAGTCGCAAATCGATGAGATAGTACTCATAGAAGGTGCTGCTGAACCACGCATGCCATTGATCGAGTTGCAGGTCCGCGGGAGAGGTCCTTCCATCGAATTGGAACAAGCACAGTGGCTCGCAGAGCATGTGGACAGCTTTTCTTGGAATACAATTGCGAACGACGGGATGTGGTATACTTGGGATGCATCCACGCGCGGCCTGGTCGCGTCTCCTACAAACGCATGAATCTCGCATGGACTCATGTTGGCCTCGGAATATCAAGTTGGTTTGTCGTTGTTGAATTGTAGTACTCTCTAGATTGATGTTGACAAACATGCGGATGGGCTGCCTACTGATTGAGACAACTCGCAATTACTGTAACCGAATGAAACTGTATCCGTGGCTCGACCCCCCAAAAAACGGGATGTTATTATACGTATCGGTAGCGGTGCTCTAGCACCAAATCTCTGACTCTCACAAGTAATACCCAGTCAGTTATGCTGTCGTCGTCGCCGCCAGCAGGATTGAAGTGGACGCGTCGATGCGTGTCTTCCCACGACGCGTTTGTGAGGTTGAACCAAAATAAAGTCAAACAAGACATTTCTATATTTGGTAAAATGTTACTGCAATTGCTTTCAATGAAGAGGACCGAACGTGCCTGGCTGGGAACTTGAAGAACCCTCCTCCACTTCGTGGAAGTTGGGGAAGCCGATTGGCTACAGAGAGATGTCTTCGGACACCGCGCCGTCGTACGCCGTTTTCGGCCCCTCCCCAAGCACGCTACCCGTGGCAAGCATCTCACCCGCCCTCGCAGTTCACTCTTTGCCTAGGTCCCACTCTGGGGCCGAGAAGCCCTACGCGCTTCTGCCCGACCCCTGTCACCTTTCGTTCGCCTCACCCTACATCCACCCTCTCTGCGTTCCTCTTCTCGGTCAGAACACCTGGCTTGTTCAGCACTCGTTGTGGGCTGCAGCTATCTTTAGAAGAATGAACAATGTGATGGGTATCGTTACATAGGGACGGTAGGATTAGTGGCTGCCCGTCGTAGCAGCGAGCGGAACATCTGATATTCCCTCCATCCTGGAACGCAGAAATTTTTCTAGGTGGTTACTTCCAGACGATGTGCACTTCAGAAGATGATGATAAGCCATCTGTTTGACGGCCACCTGAATCCTTGTTCTTCCCGACAGCCACATAACACCAGGTGGTTGACTGCCGCAGAGCGTCATTTAGCGCAAGTTCGGCTTACAGAAGATGCTGGGGAAGCCAACAAGAAGCCTCGCAAGCTGCGTCATACATGCCATCTCTATGAGGCTCCAAATATGGTTCTGATATTCGTGTTCATGAGTTGTTTGCTGTCCTCACGCTGACTGCTACTCAAGGCTTCTCAAGGACAATCACATCGTTGTTCGGAGCGCACGTACCATAATAGGACATACATTGCTTGCATCTATCCACTCAGTACGCCTGGTCAGCCCGTCTTCTCCGCTATCGCGACGCTCGTCAATGTATGGCATGCCGGTAAGGACGTTTCGGGTTGCCTTTCAGCTTACATTTAAGCTGATGCCTACCAATGTATGTAGATGTCAATGCCGAACGGTATTTCCACCTGGCCGCTGAGTGGTGGGTCGTCGTCGTCGTGGCAATGAAGACGGCCGGGAGGAATTTCTTTTCCTCGTGACGTGTGGACTTCATGGCGCATATCTCTACTTTTTGGAAGTACGAGCGAGCCTCCGAGCAGGTGTCACGCTGCACAGAGCTTGTACGAGATCATAAGAAATCATTGAAATTTGTTCTATCTCGGTAACAAGGCACATGGTGATCAATCGTAAAGTATGTACATTTTCGCTTCGTGAGTCCATATCCAACTGGAAATACAATCCGGAAGCCAACCGCATAGGATCTCCCATTAGCTTACGACTAAGTCGATACCCTGGGCCCGAATGTTGGCCAGATGTATTTTTTCGTCATTGAAAATGAGGAGACCGGACTTTGTGAACATCAGCTCGGGGGTAGTGGTGTTGATGAAGAATTTTCCGATCAGGGTGCCCGCGGAATTCCACACTTGTACTCCTTCCCCACAGCCTGAATACACGTTGCCGTTCGTGTCAAGTTGGATGCCGTCAGGGGCACCAGAATCACTATAAGCAAAGACACGGCGGTTTTTGAACGATTGAGTTGTAGGATCAACGTCATACTGGTAGCTGTTCCTTCCGAGTAAGCACAGCTGATAATAAACATTACGGAGAGATACTTACATTGTGGCTGGATACGTCTGATTATTTCCCAAGAAGCCTCCGACTGAACCTGTGTCCGTCCTGAGTTTGATGTCATTGGCAAATTTTCGCATCAGTAGATTTGGTGTCTTGCTTACACAAATGCGGTACTACCATCAGGAGTGAAGGCGATACCGTTTGGTTGTACGAATTGATCGGCGACAACTCGGACTTGACCTGTCGAAGGATCGAAGCGGTAGACCTGTGAAGGTAGCATCGGTTCGGGACGAAAGCCATTCAGCCATCCGTAGCTACGAGAATGCGGGGATTTGGAATTTCATAGGTCGTGGCAAGTACAGAACTTACGCGGGGTCTGTGAAAAACATGATATCCGTTCCAGGCAATATCTTGATATCGTTGAGCGAGTTAAACTGCCTGCCATAGAAGTTGTCGAGCAACACGGTCGTATTGAACGGTGGGCTGGGATTCACGAGCACCACTGAAGGGGGTAGAAGGGCACGTCCGGACGTAGCAAACAGAAGGTTTCCCTTGTAGGGGCCCGTGCCCCCGTTGACCATCTGTACCGTATCAGAAAGGTTTAGCTGTCCAAGGGTGAGCATTTTCATCACATTTCCTGCTACTAAGGGACTGGCTCACGGTCTGGACCTGTATATTGACTGGGCTCGTACCAGCAGCAAGCGCGGTATCGACCTCGGTCAAATTGAGCATAGAAACAACGCTGTTATTGTACCAGCCACTGTATCCCAGCGTACCGCCAGCGTTGCTACTGAAGAAAACGACGTTAAGGTCGGGAACATAGATAGGCGCTTCATGCGCAAATGCGAAACCGGGATTCGAAACGATAACCTGAATAGTCGCATCCAGACCCGTAATATCGAGGAAAGAGGGATCGAAGACTTGAATGAAGGGCGGCGTTGTATTCGTGGGATTGAAACCCACGGAGGAGTCGTTTGTACGCCATTGGGTATAATTTGCACCCAGGACAGTGTAATCGAGAGGATCGATGTACTGAGCTTGTTAATAATCTCTTCCTGCAGCCTCGTGGAATACATACCACGGCACCAGGGGGAAGAATGGAATCAAAGGAGTCCACTGCTCCCGTCACCCGCGCTGCAGCAATTGCTACGAGTGTGAAGACTGACTGAGACATGGGCCTTGCTGATGGAGTAGAGGGGGATTTTATGCGATCGCATATATCCGCGGACGTCAGCAGTACTTCGGTTGCCATTAATAAACGTACCCCAGTCTTCTGATCGGGCGGGAAGCTTGGAACTTCTTCGAAAACCCATACGTCTCATAGTCGGGACCATCGACTCAGTTGGATGCAAACCTTTTTGGTGGCGTGGTTCCCGTGTCCATAGCGTGGCACCACTAAGCTTCGGTCAAAGGCAGAGGCTGCCAGAAGTGGGCTAGCGTGCGTTGCGGACTACATAGGGGCTCCCGAGTCAACAAATGTTCCGTTGTGGCTGTTGTTCGAGTTCCACAATGTCAACATTCAACATAAACATAAATTTACCGACGCTCAAAACTGTAGCCTCGGTGAACAACCTCGCCACAAGGTTTCCTCTAGAGACACATCAGGCCGCATACAATCCGAAAAGATGCCGCTCTTTAAACGGCCAAAAGCCGGATCGATTTATGATGAATCTGCAACATCCTCGGATCACGAACACAGTGACGCCGGCTTACCGGCAGCGGAGAGCCTGCGAGATGCGCAGAGAGAAGCTGAGCGTCAAGCAATGCTATATGATGCTCAGATGCATAAATTGCGGAAGGTGCGTGATCGTACTCGTCGTGCGTTCATTGGATCTTGACGCTGTTTCAGAGGACGAAGCGGTGGTTTTTCTTCAAGGCGCGTTTCCTCTTCCCACTGGGCATCATTCGTGCGTCTTGTCCTCTCACAGTACTGTTTAGTGTGCATCATCCTTTTGTAGTTGGTGTTCTCCTGGGCTTCAACCTCATACAACCATACGATATACAAGAGATGCATGCACATCTACTCCTCTTGATGCAAGAATACGACATATCGCTCAGGCTACCTGAAATAGACTTTTCACGCGTTGAGGTGGAATGGGGACGCCTCCGCAGCAATATTCCGGAAGTCTGGAAGCTGAATAACGACGGGCGGGAGTTCCGAGTGGGCGAAGTAATGAAGGCGCGGGGTCTCACTGCACAGTATCCCGTTGTACTAATACCTGGCATCATCTCTACCGTGAGTGACTCGGTTTTGATCAACCGGATAATCTGGTTAATTTGATCCTCAGTCCTTGGAATCTTGGTCAACTTCGCCCGAATATCGCGCCTTTTTCCGCGAAAAAGTGTGGGGCGGTTTCAATATGCTATCTCAGGTAGTGTTCAATCGTGAAAAGTGGATGGCAGCCATGATGTTGGACCCGGAAACTGGTCTAGACACCTTGGGTGCAAAAGTTCGAGCGGCAGAAGGTATCAATGCCGCCAGTAGTTTTATGACTGGATACTGGATCTGGTTCGGCCTCGTGTCGTGGATTCAAGGCATATACTTAACACTCGTTCGCTAGGGCCAAGATCATCGAGAATTTGGCAGTCGTGGATTATGATACAAACAACCTTTATCTTGCAGCATATGATTGGCGATTATCAATGTGGAACCTCGAGGAACGGGACGGCTACTTTTCTAGGTTGAAGGTCGCCATCGAAGGTCTCAAGTAGGTCTATTTGATACTAATTCAATCCCAGCATACCTATCATGCCTCGGTATAGGAAGCGCCAAGGTAAAAGAGTTGTAATTGCTGCTCATTCAATGGGCGCCACAGTGCGTATGGTATATCTATTGAGTTATTCCGTTTACATCGGAGGTGGGCACAGGTCGCACTTGTGAGCATCCCGGTATGTATCTCTTGTTGGGAGGAATACTGACCTCGTTGTGTAGTACTTGTCCGTGTTTTGTCGTAATTGTGATGACCCCTAGCTGATAACTACTAATTCTAGTTTCAAATGGGTGGAGTCTCCTGCGCATGGGGGTGGTGGACCTGATTGGGTGGAGGTCAGTTTTGCCATGCATCTTCGTCCATAACTTACACCATCCGCAGAACCACATCGAGACCTTCCTCAGTATTGCCGGGGCATATTTCGTATGCTATTATTTCGTCAGTTAGAATGTATCTGACTTGACTGAACTGATGTACAGGGTACAGTAAGAATCTGCTGAGATCTTTGTCTGAATCCATCGTGACCACAGTATCAACCCCCCATTAGGCAAAAGCAATGACCGCTTTTCTTTCGGGAGAGATGAGGGACACCGTGGAAATGAATCCCGCTGGAGCTTATGGTTAGTGTCAAGGATACTCTCATCCCTGTTATGTGACTTCATGTTCTACTTAGTGCTTGAACGCTTCTTCTCTAGGAGCGAGCGCCAGCAACTATTCCGTAGTTGGGCTGGAAGTGCAAGCCTATGGGTTAAGGTAAAACCCCTGTACTGCATATTAATCACAGATCTCATCGTCATTACTGCAAGGGAGGAGATACAATATGGGGTAACGAAACGTGGGCGCCGGATGACGAACATAAATCATCCCATTCGCATGGGTCTCTCATCTCTTTCCGCCGAGACACCGCTGTTTCAAGTGGCGCAGATATTGCGGAACAAACAAGGAATATGACAGCAGAAATGGTGGGAAATTGGATTCTTGAACGCACACCAAGCACCTTCCAGGTCAACCTGAGCTTCTTTTAGTACCGCATTTAATCCATTATGCTGAATCTCGTAATATCAGAAAATGTTGTCGACCAACTACTCTTTCGGGATCGAGCGTGATGAGAAAGTATTGGCAAAGAATGATTTTGACCATAGGAAATGGACCAATCCTCTGGAGATGAGGTATAGTGGGCTGTGTTTGTCTAGCCTTTTTTACTAATCGGTGGTGTTTGAAAGGCTTCCTAATGCCCCGTCGATGAAATTCATCTGTGTGTACGGGCACGGAAAGGAGACGGAGGTATGTTTCGTCGTCGTGAATCGTTTCTGTTATCATATTAATTTCAGTTGTCCTAGCGATCTTATTGGTAAGTCCGGTCAAAGCTGTGGTTATGACAGTGCCTAATCTACCATGATATCTGGGGTTGATAGGTATGCTCATGCTCAGCAAGTACCTAACGAGTCGCTGGTAGATACAGAACTGCCTAAGGAACATGCAGCGGGGCTCGGTAGCTCTGCTAGCCCCCCATCTGATTACGCTTCCCGATTGCGCTCAAGCTGGATTGATGCAGAGCATACAAACGAGAGCCTGATTCCAAGGGTATGAGAGTTTAACATGGTTTCGAGAATTTATTTGATATGGCCTTACAGGTTCGCAACGGCGTGAAAATGGGTGAGGGTGATGGAACAGTTAGCCTTTTGAGCATGGGCGCAATGTGTGTCGAGGGATGGAAGCATCCCCGGTGGAATCCCGGAAGGATCAACGTTACTACGGTGGAGGTATGGCAATTAAACGTGATAGATGTGAAGTCTACTAAAATTGATTTTTGCTCCGTTCGTAGCTTCCTCACCGCCCTGTGCCCAACATTCCACGTGGTGGTGCCAATACAAGCGATCATGTCGACATCCTTGGATCTACGGCATTAAATGAAATTGTTCTCCAAGTTGCTACTGGAGTGGGTCATGAGGTCGAGGAGCGTTTTGTCTCTCGTATACGGCAGTACGCTCAGCAGATTAAATGGGATTAACGTAACATCGTTTTTTTAATAGTATTACTGCACATTATTCACGACACCATGGTACTCAAATGCATGGTTCCGAACGGTCCTGTCCTCTGTGATGCACAATGGCCAGCTGCAACTCGCTGCGCAGGCCCGGGACACATGTGTAATATGTGTACCCTTCCAGTAATTTCAGCTCTCTTCTCGGCTTTGATGTTCCTTCGTAGTTCATAGCGGTCGGCTGGACGACGTAATGCAGCATGATGTGTTACTACTAAGTACTGGGAAGTTCTTTTCCGGGCATATACAGAAAATGGCAGGTACTGACTTGAAGGGGACAAAGGGATGGTATTGCAAAGACGTAAACGACTTAGGGTGTGAGTGGAACCATGGAGTCCACAATCCCAACGGTAAGCTATTCGAACCGTAATCACTTGCCCCGAGCTTTACTCCGAGTCTGCCGTCCAGCACACACAAGTACTTGTTATCGGCGGTGGTCCCGCAGGTAGCTACACCGCATCCGTGCTCGCAAGGGAAGGGCTGCAAGTCGTGTTGCTGGAGGCGGCACAGTTCCCGAGGTCAGCTTCCCGTGCTGTTTCGATTCTGCTCTTTGCGTGTCCTTAAACGCTATAGATATCATATCGGGGAGAGCTTGATCCCGTCGGTTCGCCACTATCTCAGGTTTATCAATGCAGAGCAGAAACTCATTGATTATGGTTTCAAATGCAAGGTGCGCCAGTCATTCCAACATCTCATGTAGCCCTTCTGATGTCCCCGCAGCCGGGTGCGGCCATCAAATTTAACCAATTCAAGCAGGAGGGATGTACGTGAAGCGCTCAAGCTTACTCATCTTCGGATGAACTTACCTTTGCCATCACAGACACTGACTTTATTGCGTTGGGGCACAGCAATAGCTCCTGGAATGTGGTCAGTCTCTGATCGATCGTCCTTTTCGGCGTTTCGATCACTCACGTCCGAGGGCGGACAAGACACGTGCAGATTTTGACAAAATGCTTCTCGAGCATTCCAGGGATTCTGGCGCATACGTGTATGAGAGGACACGAGTGATGTCGCTTCGCTTCTCGGACCAATCCCGCCCTGTGGCTGCCGAGTGGAGACGGACTGACCCAACAAGTCAGTCGAGCGAGATTTCTTTTGACTTCCTGGTTGATGCAACAGGACGGGCCGGTTTGATGTCTGATCGGTACATGAAAAATCGCCATTACAACGAATCCCTCCGAAATATTGCTCTCTGGGGATACTGGATGGGGGTTGGGACGTATGGTCTGGGTACACCGCGTGAAGGCGCGCCATGGTTTGAAGCCTTGACAGGCGAGTGCTGGAGATAAACTGTACCTGCGAACTTGCACATTGACTGTGTCATAGATGACTCAGGTTGGGCTTGGTTTATCCCGCTTCACGATGGCACGACGTCCATTGGTGTCGTGGTGAATCGGAAACAGTACCAGGAAAGGCTAAAGGTTCCAGGGGCGTCGACGTGCGCACGATACCATGCGCTTTTGGCACTCGCTCCTAATTTGATCCGCCTTGTTGGCGGTGGGACTTTGGTCCCAAAACCATCCTCCGATGGCTCTGCAGAAACTTGGGTGCGTTCCGCGTCAGACTTTAGTTACTCGGCACCCCAGTATGCTGGAGATGGATTTCGCATTGTAGGGGACGCGGGAGGTACGTAGAATATTGGTAATCTCCGGCTGTAAACTCCTTACAAGGGCCATAGCGTTTATCGATCCACTATTCTCATCAGGGGTCCACCTTGCGATGACATCTGCCCTTTCTGCAGCAGCTTCCATCTGTGCGTCCCTTCGTGGGAACTGCACAGAAACCGCTGCCGCTGCATGGTATACGAGCAGATTCACCCTGAGTTATACAAGGTGGGACAGAAGTAAATAGGACTCCTCGAAAGGGCCATCAAACTAAACAGCATTAATACGTTAGGTTCCAAATGGTGGTGTTAAGCGCTTATCAGCAGATCCGAGCAACTCGGTTTGATATCCTCAGCGATGTTGATGAAGATAGCTATGACCAGGCGTTTATGTCCATCCGCCCAGGTAAGAGGAGCCTCTTTCATGGTAGTTTGTGCTTACCCAATTGGGTCTCGTTCTGTCTAGTCATCCAAGGAGCATCCGACATGGGCGCGCGGTTATCTGAACGGGAGCTCCAGAACGCCCTTGATTTTTGCAGCAAGTTCTTTTCCCCAACGTCTCCGGCACAACGCGCACATGTCATCCGTTCTGGACTACCGAATATCCTTTTCGACGTGTCCGTGGAACCAGTAGACCCCAAGGAATTTGACCTGTCGTTGGACAGGGCAAGCACCAGCCTTGACCTGTCTGACGGCGAGTTGACACAGATCCGCGATGTGAGAATGGTAATGGAACAAGCCAATGCTCGTCGAGTGCTGCATAGAGAGTATCTCGTCAATAATCTAGAGGTGGAGCACGTAGAGGGCTACGCGGTGAGGCTGCAGAGAGGCTCGCTAGGCTTGTCGAGGGTGGGTTAGACCATGATCGATGCATGATACTCAGGCTGGGTGGCGTGTTGTGCAGATTTAGCTCAGGATTACCGTAAATAGCTTGGGAACGTGAAGTACTACGTGCGCTCCTTGTGCCAAGGCGGACGCTCGGGCCACCGCTGGATCCCCCGTCTGCTGCCAAGTCCTCTTAGCCTGTTTCTTGCACTCGGCCATAACTTCGACCGCAGATTGGGACATACGTTAGCTAGCCTATGATCCGCGGTCAAGTGTCTACCACAAGATGCTTCGCTGGCACGAGGCTCCCGGACTCGGGGGTCCATCCAACCGAGAGTGAGGCTTCTCTCGAACTTTTTGAACAGACGACCTATATTATAACTTATATAATTCTAGGACATGAAACATTCCAAGTTACGAGTCGACGATTGGACGTAGATTGTTGCGCTTTACGGGATCGCTTGAAACTCAAAGGTCAACAACATCGTCCAGGATCCTCATCTGAACGGGTCTCCCCTTAAGTGTCGTGTTTAGTATGATCAGATGCAGTAAGCACGAGGCCGGGGTGACCTGGAATCGGATGTTGCGTTTATTTCCGGGGCCCATCGGCCATGTAAGAGGGTACGCATTTTCTTTCCCTGCTCAAAATTTGTACGGCGTTCTGCCCGTGTGGGACTCGCGAGGTTCCAGATTAGGTGAGTTTTGCGAAACTTCTTTCTTGCGAGCGGGCATCGTGTGGAGAATATCAATCGCATCCCGTCTTAGTCGTCGTAAAGCTTTAAAGAGCACACGAAGCCAGACCCTCCGCATTACGCGATTCGGATTCCCTTCCTCAACATGACCCTTCTGTCGCTTTTGTTATTGTCTTCCGGTGCCGTGTGCGCCAGCCCTCTCAGCCGTGGTGCTGGTAAGGCTAGTCTCGCAATCTCCACCAAGATACATGCGATTGGCGCTGGAAACATTGTCAAGAACGATCTAACTCGTATCCAAAATCTGAAGTATGTCTCACTGAGCAACACCAATGACTGGTCAATCAACATTACGAATGGCAATTTTATTTACACCGCTGAGGTCGGTGTTGGCACGCCTCCCACTTACCGTATGTTTGTCGTTTACACATCCCTAACACAATTCCGAGTTAATGAATTGCCCTAGACACTCTTTTGGTCGATACGGGGAGTTCTAACACCTGGATCGGGGCCAACCAGCCTTATGTTGTTACGAACACCAGTGTAAACACTGGAAATACAATTGTGCGTCCTCATCCAATTAAACCTGTACCTGACCCTCAGGATGTTCATAGGCCGTGACTTATGGTTCTGGAGCGTTCTTCGGAGAGGAGTGGCTCGACACCGTCACGCTCACATCAGACTTGGTGATAAACCAACAGTCCATCGGTGTTGCGAGCTGGAGCTACGGTACTAACGGTTTCGATGGTGTGCTCGGTCTCGGTCCCGTAGACCTGACACAGAATTCTGTCAACAATACGTTTCAAGTTCCTACAGTCTCGGACAATCTTTATTCTCAGGGCAGGATATCACAGGAAGTGGTAGGCATCTTCTTTGCTCCACCTTCCGAACACAATGCCGACGGGGAGCTTATGTTCGGTCGCTATGACAATACATTGATAACGAGCGAGGTGAACTACGTTCCGCTCACAACAACCTCGCCTGCGTCGACATATTGGGGAGTAAACGAGTCGATTTCTTACGGGGACACCACTATTATGTCGTCGACCTCTGGCATCGTTGATACCGGCACTACTTTGATCTATATTCCTCAGGGTGAGTAATATGGTGTTGATCACAGCTACGTGAGTGCTAACCCCCCCACCCTCTGGGGTTCGCAGATGCATTCCAGAAATACCAGGCCCTCGCTGGTGGAGTTATGGACTCGACTACCGGGTTACTAACTATCAGCTCTGCTCAATATGGCAATCTGCAGACGTTGTCATTCAACATTGGAGACACATCTTATGGCCTAACACCAAATGGTCAGATCTGGCCTCGTTCTCTGAACACGAAGATCGGAGGGAACTCAAGCGCGATATATCTCATCGTCAGCAACATTGATGCTGGACCTGCTTCTGGCTTTAATTTTGTCAATGGATACGGTTTCCTGTGCGCGGACACGTTTGTTCTGAATAAACCTCCCCTCATGTTTTTGTTGTTCAGTCAACGCTTCTACAGCGTTTTCGACACTACCAATCAGCGATTGGGTTTCGCGGAGACCGTTTACACGAACGCAAATACCAACTAGTAGGTCAGGCAGGACACGTGCTCGTGCAAAGCGTACATCGCGTCAGCCAGTGCAGCGACCGAGTTGGGACGTAAGATTATTGCACGAGGCGTAGCAGGCTTGATTTGCCATTGCAGACTTCTGAAGATCAGCGACCATCTTTTGTACTTGTAGCAACTAATTTCGGGTGTCCGATTTTCCGCGATTGGTGGATACTTAGGACATACATGATGCTATCTCTGTCTGGTTATTCATTCACTCGAGCGGTCAACACCAACTTCCTGCATTGCTCCCGAAATCTGCCGTCTCTTAGTGGATCCTCGGCTGTCATGGCCGCTGCGTTGACCTTCGCCCTTCGAAGTTCCACCTTGGGGCTGGGCGGCTCACCTCTCCTCCTTCCTTCTACGTTCAGCATCTCAAGGCACGGGTATATGTTGATGATAAGACCCACTTGAGACCGAGTAGGAGACAGGTTCGGTTTCGATCATATCAGAAAGACAGCGACCTGGACTTTGTTAGCAGTGGCGCAATCGAGGCAGTGACTCGGTCTCGATTTGAGGTTGAAACAATTACATAAGCATCTATGCCGTGGCAATACATTCTCCGCGAAGGTTCGAACGTTCAAAGTCCACCAGCTTCACCAGACAATAGCATGGGTATGTAATTTTTGTCTGTGCGCAACAGAAAATATTCGTGGTCTCTCCAGGGACAAGGTAAGTTATAGCAAGTCAGGCAACCCCCTCGAGGATCAAAAAACTGTCGGGCGTCCCCTGGGTCTCGCAGAACCCTAACGACTCTACATGTCCTTCAAGGCCCTTTTTTCGTTTTTACTGTTCGCCCTTCAAGTTACTGTGCACGCGAGTCCCATGAGCCGTCATACAGGCAAGGCTACACTTCAATTTTCTTCAAAATTCGATGTCAGTGGTTTCAGCAACCTCGCTGAGAAAGATCGGTCCCGGGCACAGGCCTTGAAACAACAAATCCTCGGCAAACGCAGTGCTAACAGCAATTCATTCAGTCTGACGAATGCTGCGGTATCCTACACGGCCGAGGTCGGAGTTGGCACACCGCCGACAAACTGTATGACTGTCATCTACTCATCCTCCAATCCCTAGGGCTGACGGGTTTATAGATACCCTCCTGATTGATACGGGAAGCTCTAATACCTGGGTTGGTGCAGGTAAGCAATACGTCCCTACCAACCGTAGTGTAAACACGGGAGGTTTTGTGGTGCGTGGTTACGATCATTCCAGGTCTCCGGTTCTTATGGTATTACAGCATGTGCTTTACGGTTCTGCTGCCTGCATAGGAGAGGAATGGTTAGATACTATCACGCTCACTCCCCACTTGGTGATTCCGCAACAATCCATCGGTGTTGCTAACTGGACCCATGGCTTCAACGATGTCGATGGTATTTTAGGCCTTGGTCCCGTTAATTTGACCATGGGTACTGTCAGCAATGTGTTTGAGGTCCCAACCATTGCAGACAATTTGTACACCCAGAAAGCGATATCACAGGAAGTATTAGGTGTTTTTCTTGCTCCGGCATCCGAGTCCAATACCAATGGGGAGCTGATGTTCGGTGGGTATGACAACTCATCAACAACAAGTTTGGTGAACTACGTTCCACTCACGACGACGTACCCTGCATCGGAGTTTTGGGGTATCGACCAGTCGATCTCTTACGGCGGCACCCCAATATTAGCTTCAACCGCTGGTATCGTCGACACAGGCACCACGCTTATCCTCATCGCCACTGGTGAGTCTTTCGCACAAGTGTCAGGGATTATTCCGCTGCTGACATGCTACTCTTGTCGCAGACGCATTTCTCCGATACCAGTCATTGACAGGTGCAACCATGGACTCTACCACCGGCTTGTTGACCGTTACCACGTCCCAATATGCCAACTTGAAGACGTTGTTATTCAACGTCGGAGGCAAATCTTATGATCTCATTCCCAACGCACAAATTTGGCCTCGCTCGTTGAACCATGTTGTGGGCGGGAACTCTGGTTCAATATACCTTGTCGTCAACGACATCGGTTTCCTGGATGGGTTTGCTTTTGATTTTGTCACTGGCTACTGCTTTCTGTATGGTCTTTCTCGCCCTTGAACGGTAGTCCTCACTTCCCTCGTGCACAGTGAACGCTACTACAGCATCTTCGACGCCAGCCGTCGGCGCTTTGGAATTGCCAAGACCATATATACAGACGCCAATACGAATTAAAAACTATGTTGGATAAGCACGACTCTGAGGGTTGCAAGGTACTTGATCGCATACCAGATAGATGGCGCAAATGGAACATAGCCTTGCAGCCGTCGGTTTTCAGTTTCCTGCTCCAGGCGACAGAGGCAATGCTCACGCGTTTTGTGGTGGCTATTGGTTGCAGTGGTGGAGCAAAGCTACGGCTGGTAGCATCGAACACTCCTATGTACCTGAATGAGATTCTCAAGTAGTCACAGGTTTGGTTCTCGCTCGAGAATGGACTTGGCGTTCTCAAAAGTTTCATGCTCAGTTTGGATGATTCTCAGACCGCGTTATTGGTGCCATCTAAACGGGCGGACGGCCCGGGCCCGGTGGTATTCACTACATCTACCGATTCCTCACTCCCACATGCATTCTCCACTGAGATTCGAGAATGGGCAATCGCCGCGTCAGCTTGAAATCACGAGCTGTACAGGCGTTTGGACCGTATGGGGGAGTGGAGTCTTTTCCAGCCATATGTGAGCACAAAATACTCCGAGGCCTGTTCAACCTGCATGATTGTTCACGCTATCTCCAAGCTAACATGCCATTTTGGTCTTCTGAATCGTGGCTATACCTACCCATCAAGCTCCATTGAGGGCTGCAAGCGATGCAGTGCGAGTTGGTGCAGTGAATTGCATTGCGATGGCAGTTTAATATAGAACGGTGCGTAGTTATTTGTGTCGGCATGGTACTGAATAGACTACTACTGACACCCTTCTACTTTTTTTTTTCGTCTATGCGTGGTTAAGTGTTTACCGCTCTGACTAGCAAACACACTCTTGGCACAGGATGGCCGAGGTTCTATTCCAATTCAGGGTTTCTGTTATCTCAGGTAGGCCGCATGGATCTGATCGAGCTCACACGTAACGATGACATGGCATGGCAGCCTCTTCTTTCTAGTTGATTTTCAAGTTCTTGCCATATGCACCGGCACATGTGCGTATCGGGCCTTTGGCTACCTACAGCCATGCTCATGGGCATTCGGAACGATCACACGACATTTTCCGCGACGACTCGTGCATGCGGCCCGTCGCCTGACACAACAACATCCACCACATGCACGCTAGATTTCGCCATATAGGAAATGGAGCGCAATGTATTTAAGAACTCGAGGTCGACCTTGAATTCTTTAGTCCTGTAAGATATCATGTTCCCTTTGACAACTCTCCTCTCGCTGGTCCTCATCAGCTTGACAGTTGTAAACGCTAGTCCCCTCAGTCGCAGTACCGGCAAGGCTGCGCTAAACTTTGCTACGAGGATCAACGAAAGTAGCACGCTCAACGTTGTCGAGAAGGATCGCGCTCGTGCCCAGGCCCTCAAGAACGCTGGTCATCTGGGAAAACGCAGCGCGTCTTTCAGCATCACGAATGCCGCGGTAACCTACACCGCTCAAGTTGGAATCGGTAGTCCTGCGACAGATTGTACGTGGATCCTTCGCCGACTCGGGTCACAACGGCTGACCGACGATAGACACACTTCTTATTGACACCGGAAGCTCAAACACTTGGGTCGGAGCTTCCAAAGCATACGTTCAGACTAGCACCAGCAAAGACACCGGGGATACCGTCGTATGTATTCAATGCATTTAACCGTCTGCGTGAAATTTTAAGACAGTTATAGTCTGTGTCGTATGGTTCTGGAAGCTTTAATGGTGAGGAGTGGACCGACACTGTCACGCTCGCCTCGGGCTTGGTAATCGAGAACCAATCCATTGGAGTTGCCAGCTCAGCAACTGGTTTCTCTGGCGTTGATGGTATCCTTGGTGTTGGTCCTACTGACCTGACCTCTGGCACTGTTAGCAATGCGAACACTGTTCCTACAGTGTCGGACAACCTTTTGTCCCAAGGGACTACTTCTGAGGAAGTGCTCGGGATTTACTTTGTCCCCGCTTCCGAGTCCAGCAGCGCTGGAATCCTTACCTTCGGCGGGTATGACAACTCCGTCATCACCAGCTCGGTGACATATACCCCGCTCACGTCGACCTCTCCCGCGTCGAGATACTGGGGTATCAACCAGTCGATCTCTTACGACGGAACTACCATCTTGTCGTCGACTGCTGGTATTGTCGACACCGGCACTACCCTTGTTCTGATCGCTTCGGGTAAGTGACGCGTTCGTCTTCTAACAGAGCACTTGCTAATCTCTGCCCTGCACCTTATAGATGCGTTCCAGAAATACCAGTCCGCGACTGGCGGTACCTTGGACTCCACCACCGGTCTGCTGACTATCACCTCCTCCCAATATTCCAGCCTCAAGACCTTGACATTCAATATCGGTGGCGCCTCCTACGACCTCTCCCCCAATGCACAGATCTGGCCTCGTTCGCTCAACTCTGCTATCGGCGGCAGCTCCGGCTCGATTTACCTCGTCGTCAGCGACATCGGCACCGCGTCTGGATCCGGACTTGACTTTATCAATGGGTATTCGTTCCTGTATGCATTCACCATTTCTTCTCGTTGTTGTAAGCGCTGACTCTGCGTTCCCATTTCAGTGAGCGCTACTACAGCGTCTTCGATACCACCAACGGCCAGGTCGGCTTCGCCACCACGGCCTATACCGATGCCACCACCAATTAGACACAATTCTCAATCTTCGTTCGTTTCACATATGTTATCCGTCTCACCATTATAAATTGTGTCTCGGTCTACGGAGGAAATTTTATTTCTAAATTTGGTGTATTTGATACCAATGATCGATGGTCTTTCGTTGACAGTTGGCCCCGTCTTGCTGGAATTCGAGCTGAAAGGAAATCTCATCCATCAGATGTCGCCTCTAAGCAGTCGTAGACCCATTCTGAATCAGACACCCACGCAGAACTTTCAGGTGATTGTATTACATAATGTAACATCTCTAATCTTTACACTAACTCAAGGTCGAGGGGTGATCCGGTTGACTTCAAGCGTCAGTGAAGGTACACAAGTCATTCCAGAAACCCAAGAATGTAATCCAATGCCATCAAGAATACGTCTCCGACGGCCAACATCCGTTTAAGCTCCAGGTCGGCGTCCATGGGGATACCATGGGAATATCCGTCTCCTTGTCCGTGGGCATCGACCCAGGGTACGTCCAGTGGCAAAAATACGATGCCATGTCGGGGCAGAAATACCCGGAGCACCGTGTTCTGCAGATAAACTGCCCGTGCGCGTCAGCGGGCGATGACACATGACTATGCCATGTACGCGCCTTGTGTGTTGTAGAGCAACGTCCACGGATCTTCGCGCCGGGCAGTGTTTGTGTCATCTGCGTGGATGAGCACCGAGAGGTGTTCCGTGACGAAATGCTCCACCGAGGATTGGGTTCGACGCCGATGGAAGACCGTTCTTTGTATCCTATCCTGGACCTTGGAGCGGGCATGCGGGCGGAGCAGCGCCATCCTTGCGGCACCTCTACCCGGTAAGCGATACCAATTACTCGGCCATATTATCCGTTTCCGTGTGCTCGGACGCGCATTCCGTCGGATGGCCTGCAAAACCTGAACAACGTCGGGGAGGAAGCGAACCACAGTAAGATGTACAGCCGCGTTGAGGATATCCGGCGATCGTGGGACTGTCGGGTACCCATCGTCGCGATTCTCGTATCCAGCTGCGGCGCCAGCAGCACTGGATTTAGTGACGTAGTCTGGCAGGCTGCGCAAGAAGGACCAGTTGCCAGTGTATGTCTCACCGGGCGGACTGAGAGGTCCTCGTCCCAACATAACGATGTTCGCTTTCCTAGCAGCTGGGAGCCAGTATGTTTCACGCAATCGGACGCCCGTCAATGGATCTACATAGGGCGAAGTATACTGCACAGAATACTCGTTTTCTGAAGAGAAGAGGGTATCCGAGACAACGTAGTTGATCACGGCCGACTCGGTCGCAATCAGTTCTTGGGTCGTCGGTGGTTTGATGTAACGAGGGGGCGGTATATCGTCTTGGAGATGGTTGTAAGGCAAACAGACGTGGTGATGGGTACAGAATTCGTGATATGGGCAAGGAAACGGCTTTCCCTCGGCGAGCTCCCTGTGCCGAAGAAGGTGTACGTGGAGGCGGTGGATGTATTCGCTGCCGACCATGGTGATCCGCTTCCCTGCGAGGGGCGCACACAAGTCTATCGAGTGCACGTAACGCGGGTCGGAAAGCTGTGGCGACTGAGGCGATGATTCTTGATGGTAGAGGTTGTCCAGGGACGCCTGGAGCCGTTCGAGCTTTGGATCTGTAACATTTCGCGCGGTGTTAGTTCGTAGTTGATCTTCGTAGGCATCGAGAAGGAATTGCATAGCCTCGTGCACGGAGTTGCGCGCAGCTCGAAGCGCGTCCTCCGCGAGTAAATGAGAACGGTCGCCGGTAGACATTGACCAAGCATAAAGGACGATGGCGGCGAGAGCAAGGCAGGCAACAAGACAGACGCTTTGTCTTCCGGTCATCTTAGCAAAACTCGTTTTTCACACGCACTGCACGATGAAGACGACGACGACGACGGTGCTTGGGAAACGGAGAAAGTCTCAGCTTCTGTTGCGGCTCTCGTCCACTCCACCGCCATCGGACCCAGAGCTTGTTACCTACCTCCCCCTCCAAGTCACCAAAAAATTTCGCTACACCTGCACATTTCCTGAATGTGCAAAGTCCTACCCAAAACCGTCGAGGTTGGAAGAGCATCAGCGCTCACACACTGGCGAGGTCAGCATTGTGGCAACTAATATTCTGTCCGCTTTCTCATCTCTCCCTCTGCTCAGCGACCCTTTGCATGTAGTTCATGCGGAAAGTCCTATCTGCGGGAGAGCCATTTACAGGCACACAGCAGAACCCATTTGCCCGAGTCCGAGAAACAGTATGTGTGTACGGAGTCTGCAGATTGTAACAAGCGTTTCTGGACCTTTCAACATCTTGTCGTCCATGAAAATTCACATAGAGGGAATAAATCTTATATTGTCAGTGCTATCACGTCCTACTCTGTTGGTCTCATTGGATGCGCTAGTGTCCGGAAGAAGGCTGTGACGAGGTCTTTTCCAAGCACCACCAGCTACGTACTCATGTTTGTCGAGTACATTCTCCGACGGGCACCAAGCCATACATCTGCTCGCATCCGGGGTGTCCAAAATCTTTCGTGACGAACCAAAGGTTGCGAGCTCACGTGAAGACGCACGACGGTATGGGGTTCCACGTCCATTTGTGGTTCCCATATTCATCTCTTTATTGCAGACAAGAGGTACACTTGCTCGCATCCTCATTGTCTCCCAGGTCCTGAGACAGCTCCTGTTTACTTCGGTACCTGGACGGCCTTGCAGGCACACATACGGAAAGACCACCCCCCAACATGCATACACCCCAAGTGCAACGGCCGCACGTTTGCGTCGCAACACAACCTCAGAGCCCACCAGAAACTACACGAACAACAAGAGGCGGAAGCGCACCTTTACCAAGCTGACGGGGCCGATGCATCCGATGTGGAGGACTCCCAACCTCGCAAACGAAGACGCGGTGGTGAACTTGGCCGTGACTGGAAGTGCGACTTCGAAGGTTGTGACAAAGACTTTAAATCAGTAAGTTTTTTTTTTTGGAGCTGCCTGTGATGGTGGTGCACGAGCTGATATCTCCGTACAGAAAAAGGCGCTCACAGTGCACAACAACATCATCCACCTCGGTCAACGGAATCATGTGTGCCCCCACGTGCATTGCAACAGCGCGTTCGGCTACAAGCATCTCCTCGAGCGCCATCTGGCCAAGCTCCACTCGCCGCAAAGTATTCAGGTGGCAACGACCTCGGAGGAGGAGACGTCCGCTACCGATACAGACGACGCTCTGTGCATCGAGGCCATCACTGGCAAAACCTATGCAATGCGCTTACAAAACGCGATGTCTATACGTTGTCCATACCCGCATATAGACGCACTGGTGGCGTCCAATGCGGCTCTAGATGTCCATAGACCATCATCCAGCGAGGCGTGCGAGCATGTGTTGAGGCGTGCCTACGACATCCGTCGCCACCTCAGGTCGGAGCACGGGGTAGATACGGCAAAGGAGAAAGTGGACGCTTGGGTCAAGGCGCAGAGACGGGCCCGTCCGTAGTGATGTGGACGCTGGTATCGCGGTCCCTGCACGTTTACCAGCATACGCTCCTCGGTTCCTGACAAGTTCCGACCGGGCACGTCTAAGCTATTTCAATGCATCCATTCCAGTGTTTCTCTCGTCATGTTTGATGTGTGCCATTATTTGGTGCCATCGATATGTAACGCCCCACAGCAACCATCGCATTAGTACTTCCTGCGTCTCCTTTCTTTTCTTTCTTCATGACGACCACCATGATGCAGAACAGGCATAGTTTCACCGCCCTCAACTCGACCTTCATCGTCGACGCCGAGTACGAGTTCGTCAAGGAGCTCGGTCAGGGTGCCTATGGCTGCGTCGTCGCCGCGCGGCACAGGAGATCGGGCGAGGGATGTGCGATCAAAAAGATCACCAACATCAACACAAAGGCAAGATTTCTATCAGTTGTTCGTGCGCGTATTTTCATGCATCATCCGTTTTTGCAGCGTATCTTGACGAAACGGTGCCTTCGCGAGATCAGGTATGCGTCTTGGCGTATCAGATGGTTCCGAGCGTGTAACTGACATTATTTTGGAGGCTTCTGCACCACTTTAGAGGACACAAGAACGTGAGACACATGCAATCTTTTAGGCTGTCACTGATCTCGAATAGATTACTTGCTTATATGACATGGACATTGTTCCCCAGCCTAATGGCAATTTCGACGAAGTTTATCTCTACGTCAGTGATATGCAATTCTCTCGTTCGTGGATGACCGACCCCCTCTCCACATCCTGTAGGAAGAACTCATGGAGGCGGATCTCCATGCGATCGTAAGTAATGTCACTTATTGGCCTGTGTCTGATCGTTTACGCGAGCCAATAAGATTCGTTCTGGGCAACCTCTCACAGATGCGCACTTCCAGTCGTTCCTATACCAGACACTCTGCGGCTTAAAGTATATCCATTCTGCAAATGTGCTGCATCGAGATCTCAAGCCCGGAAACCTCCTCGTGAATGCCGACTGCGAGCTCAAAATTTGTGATTTCGGCCTTGCGCGAGGGTACACTCCCGGCGGTGGTACCTCCAAGTCGGCTGGAAACCAAGGCTTCATGACGGAGTACGTGGCCACGCGATGGTACCGCGCTCCGGAAATCATGCTCAGTTTCGCCAATTACGTACGTGTTTCGGCAAGCCTTGGTCGTCGCGTCTCTGATCCTGAGCGCAGACCACCGCCATTGACGTCTGGTCGGTGGGTTGTATCCTTGCTGAACTCCTTGGTGGAAAGCCCATCTTTAAAGGCAGAGAGTAAGTCTTGGTTCGGTATGTGTAGGATGATGGTGCCAATCTTCCAAAGTTATGTTGACCAGTTGAACCAAATCTTACACTATCTCGGTACTCCCTCCGAAGACACACTTCGCCGGGTTGGCTCACCCCGGGTGTGTCAAATTCATGCTAAGTTGATATCTTGCTCATAACCCTTGATTTAGGCGCAAGATTACATTCGTTCGCTGCCCATCAAACCTCGCGTACCATTCGCAACCCTGTATCCACATGCTAACCCCCTCGCCATCGATCTCCTCTCACAGATGCTGTGCTTCGACCCTGCCAAACGAATCAGCTGCGAGCAAGCACTGAACCATCCGTATCTACAAGTATGGCATGATCCGGCAGACGAACCCATTTGTGAACAGGTATACTTCTTTGTCTCATACTTGTGCCAACTTCTCATCTTGCCGTTGCGTCGTCACCGTCACATCCGCCCCGGATTTAATAACACAGAAATTCGACTTTTCATTCGAGGAAGAAGACTCGATCGATGGCATGAAGAAGCTGATTGTTGAAGAAGTGAGCTCTTTCCGAAAAGAGGTGCGCGCGCAGGCAAGGGCTGCAGGACAGATTCGTAGACAAGATAGGTGCGCTGCCATAGTTCTCGCTTCCTCGTGCCAATTGCTCATGACCCCAAGTCTGCCGATTCCGTCCCGGGATGAAATCCTCAGCTCACCTGTGCGCGAGTACGGCGACGTCCCTGGTGCGACGTCTGGGTATACCGTACCTGCACACAGGCCACCGACTCCCGTCATGGATGATCCGAGCGATGAGCTCGATCGTGAGCTCGCGAGAGCGCATATTGGAAAGCGCTGATTCTCGACCACTGAAATGGAATATATCTCGTAGATAACAACACCTAGTAAACTCGTTCGCCGTTTGTACTCACCCACTTTGTTGTAATAGATGCAATGTTGAATTTAGAGGTTGCGGACATGATGACCTGGGAACAATCACGAGTCATTATGCAGAACCGATACCAACGCCTTTTGTTCACTGTGTCATATGTTTGGCGGATGACTTGTGGTAGCAAAGTAAACACTGCAAGGCCCACTGTAGATTCGTTGCGACGCACGACAAAGGTTGATTCGGATTGAAAAAGAGAAATCCTGGGGATCGACACTGAATTTCAATGTTGAACCACGAACACGTATTATTGCCATGGGGCCATGGGGCAGCGTTCGTGTGCAGGTTTTTGCACGTTTCTGCGACAAAGTAGATAATGACTGGTAATGAAAACGGGATCAGGCACAATAAGCTTTATATGGTGGCCTTCTGAGCGAGCAGATGATGCTCTTAGATGGGTTGGAAATTGTTTAGAGCGCTCAACTAAGAATGTAAGTATCTGAATTACTGAAATTTCCTGGGATTATCAGGGATGATCGAGACTCCAATGTACATCATTGGGAACGCAAGTTGGCGTTCTCCGCCTCTATTCTATTCATGAGCCACAAAAAGTGAACGTAGAAAGTCAACCCAAGTTGGCTCGCCACCGTGCAAATTTGGTCCGGAGTAACGGTGGGGAAATTTCAAGAGTCCGATCAAGGTCACGATCTAAAGAGCTGGCAGTAACAATGGTATGTGAAAGCAAAGTGCTCACTGGGTAACGTCTGGTCAAAGTACTGCGTGTCCGCACAAGACGTATCCTGAGCGAACCATAGATGATGACTGGATGGTATCCTGCTATTTGGCGAGTATGCGGCGTACGGTCAACGCCCTAAGAGCCGATGTGGTCAGCGGGTGAGCTTACAGGCGGCAATGGCTGCAAGTTTAAACAGCGTATGCATTCCGAGACCTTGAAATCATTCGGTGATCCACATGTCGCCCAAGTACATATAGTATCAGGTACCATCTTCCTCCTGCATCTGCTACCTTAGGGAAGGACCTGGTGTCGGCGAGCACGACGTTCAGGATTTCGACCACTTTGCTGTGGTCCTTGAACATCGACAAATTTTCGACGGGTC
>JBBPKK010000228.1:0-37571 GCA_038089215.1 Tylopilus vinaceipallidus
TACCTCTCCCTCATGTTTCCCCTTTTCCGCAGTGTGGATCAGCCCCGTGTCCCAGAATTACCAAGGTCCTACGACCCCCTATGGCGATCCATACCATGGCTACTGGATCGCAGATGCAACGCAGCTAAACGACAAATTCGGCACCTCCGATGACCTGAAGGCCCTCTCCAGTGAATTACACAATCGCAGCATGTCCGTACCCCCTCTTTGCCTTGCGACCCTCTCATGGACATATTCAAGGTATCTCATGGTGGATATAGTCGTCAACGATGTCATGGCAACCTCGACCACCCCAAGTTTGTCCACCTATATGTTCAAGAACCAGGTAAGAAGTGTACTCACGTGTCTCCGCCCACACTCACTTGCAGGTGTGTATCAGGAGCAATACCATCCCTACTGTGTCATAGACTGGAACAACGATACCAGCATAGAGCGCTGCTGGCTGGGCGATACCACTGTTCCTCTGCCAGACATAAACACAGAAGATCCCACCGTAGTTTCAGGGTTTCAAAACTGGATCCAGTCCCTTGTTCGTGAATACAGCATCGATGGACTTCGCATCGACGGTCCGTCCTCTCATGTCTCATTTCTTTCTCTGGCTCTCATAATCTCTTAGCTGCCAGGTAAACCTTCTTTCCTCTCTCTTTGAACCTTTCCTCACTAAAGACAGACACGTCAACGTGGACTTTTGGCCTGGCTTCTGCGCTGCAGCTGGGGTATTTTGCATCGGCGAGGTTTTCGACGAGGATGTCGAGTACGGGCCTCACAAACACGCTGTTCGCTCCTGACGTTTCCTTAGCGCCGTCGCGCCGTTCCAAGGATCGAATGCTTTGGATTCAGTCCTAAACTATCCCATGTATGGCGCTCTTGTCAATGCATTCACGATACCTGGTCCGCAAAATATGAGTGCCTTGACCGACACAATAGCTCAAGAGAAGGCGCAATTCCAGGTGATTGTGTAGCCCTCACCCACATCGACCTGGTGCTTAACTTGCGCTGCCCAGGATAGTGGACTACTTGGGAATTTCCTCGAGAACCAGGATGTCCCGCGCTGGCACAATCTGTCTGTGGACCCTCAAAGTCTTTAGTAAGATACTACTAGTCTCTGAATTTCTTCGTTCGTCTGATGTGACTAGCAACGCAATGACCTTCAATTTCATGTCGGATGGGCAAGTCGTTCTACGTGACGCCCCGACTCCTTCCTGAGCATTTTTCACAGCATACCAATTGTGTACTATGGGCAGGAGCAAGGCTTCAGTGGAAATCAGGATCCGGTAGGTCGGCTCTGTGGCCCTCTTCTGTCAATTTGACACGAATCGCACACATCAAGTGGAATCGTGAACCACTATGGACCTCTGGTTATGCTAATAGCACTGCATACCAGCTAATCACGACGTTGAATCAGGTAAGACTGGCTGCCTGCGAGCTGTACACTCATCAATCTCCTCCCAGTTTCGCAACTTTTTAGTAAACACTACTTGGCTCAATTCTTCCATGCAAGTCCTGGGTTCCACAAATGAGGCCATTGCCATCTTGAAGGGGGGCGTGGTTTCCGTGTTGACGAACGTCGGTTCTCCGGTATGTTTCGTGAGGATGATGCCGTAAATCCGAGTTTTTGAGGCATGCAAATTGTGACAGCCCCAGAACGTTAGCATTCCAGTGTACACGCCATACCCACCGGAGACAACTCTCATCAAGTGAGTCCTGTTTCAGCGAAACTGCAGTAATATACTGAAATAGGGTCAACGTGTAGCATCCTCACATGCACCCAGTGGTCCGTGGGCAGCAACGGCACCATCCAGGTAGAGTACAGTAAGGGTGGCGTTCCGGTCATCCTTGCCTCTATAGATGACCTCGAGGGTTCCGGCTTATGTGGATATAGTAATTCTACTCTCGCTTCCGGTTCGGACTATATTTCGGGGGAACATGGATCGCATCATATTTTGCTTGGTTCTCAAAGTCTTCTGCTGTCGGTTGTTCTGGTCAATTCGTTGCTCATCATGTTGTTGTATTGGTCCGTGTAGTTGTTGTTCTGGAGCTCTGTTGTTGTTCCATCAGTGTTCTTTTACTCGATGGATAGCTTTCATGTGACCGAGTACAAATTGATGTAGCGTATACTCGTCCCACTATCAAGCTGAGGAGCATTATCAACCCCACCGATTTATACTACCAAGGAACTGTTCGATCGAATCACGGATACCAGTACATCGAGGACTGGCGGCGCGTATCTCGTACCCTTCAGGGACAAGGTCCTCAAGGTGCTGCAGAACAAGGATATATTCGTGCTGGGGAAGAACATGCGTGTTCGCTCACCTTGATGCGACGCTCAGGGAGTGGATGCGTGCGTAGAAACTCGAGGCCGGAACCCACACCGCCGGTCTCGCTGGCTTTGGCGAGCCGCGTGTGCATCCTGCAAGCGGATGTGAGGTGGTTCAAGAGCAACGTTGACAAAGGACTATTCACTCCACCGCTGACCGAGGATCATAACACGCTCTCGCAGCGATACGTATGCCAAGCGTGTCAGCTGTCATTTCCAGTGAGTTCGGCATGCTAGATTGAGCATTAGAAGCTTGTTGATCTTACCTTCCAGCTCTTGCGTTCTTGAATTCGGGAGTTTGAAGAGGAGATAGTTCAACATCCTAGCAATGCCAAAGTCGATACCAGCTGCTTGCAGCAGGATTGCCAACAAGATGAGTATCTTTGAGGATGAATAACGTTCCGACGCGTGACGTGCGACTGAAACAAGGCGTGAGTATAATATCATCTAATAGAGAGTCAAGAACGTCGTACCAGCGTGTCCTATCTCTGCACCAAAATTCGGGTCACGTCCCGAAAGGTTATGAGACAAGAATACGCACCATGACCGACGACGGCGGCTAGACCTGCTTCGTCCCTGCAAACGGGTAGGATGCCGGTGAAAACGACGATGGTGCCTGAATAAAATAGGGTATTCAGCGAGTGCGGCATGGCTCTTCGTGACAACACACCAAAACTCGCTAAAGCGTTGACAATCTTGGGGTCGTTGACAACAAGGAGGTTCCATTCCTTATCGGCTCTATCTGGCGACGTGTGCTGGTCGGGGGGGCGTTCGGCCGAAAAGGGGTCGTCGTGCCAAAGGCCGTCGTCTTGGGCCGGCGACTTGTGAGGCGTACTGGCCTGTAAAGTGCCGAGGTCGGACGCCTCTAAGAGGTCGGAGACGACGCGGTGGACGTGCCGTGCAATGGGGTGGTGCGGGGGCAGGATCTTGCCTTCAAAGTCGGACAGGAGGGACGCATAGGAGGCTTTCGCCAGCCTGGCTTCGAACTTGGGGCTGACGTCCATAAATCGCCATCGACCCGTCTCTGGAACTCGCTCGAGACTAGCAGTGACGAGGCCGCCGTCAGCAGCGCGAATGCGAGCGGGTCGGGCGACGTACTGCGCGACATAGTATACCGCACCGGCAGCGGTGACGAATGCAAGTATCCTTATGACCTTGTCTCTGTCCGGGCGTGGGCTGTGGTAAGAAGAACCATTGGAGAACCGCGTATACTGGACCTGCGGACGAAAAGACGTCGAGAACTGCCGTCGACCGCACTGAGGCCGAGGGAGAGTTGAACGGAACAGCGCCGGCGCACGCAACGGATGTAAAAGGGTGCCCGAAGGAAGACCTGATATGGATCGATAAAGCTGTGAGCGTGACTGCGCCAGTGCAGGGAGCGTTCTAAGAGGAGTGGCGAGCATATTTGGTGGATGTTAGTACGGCATCGTGGCCGGGCGGTTGTTTGGATCGCAAGGTGTTGCCAAACAAAGATCCCGGCTTGAGTACTGACAATCATCATGAATGCCACAGTTGCACATTGGCCAGCCCTCAAATGGCCATTACCAAAGCTCGGAATGCCAATACCATGTTCCCTTCTCGTAGAACACGACGGAACACCTTCTCGTCCTCAGTTCCGGCGGGGCACTCCGGATTCCCAGGTCAATCTGCCTCGTGTCCGCTTGAGAACCGAACGGTCCGGCGTGGGCCTAAAATCAACTTACGTTCTCACCCGCCCAAACTTCAACTTGTACTGCTACCACCCACGCCTACCCTCTTCCTAGGGATACCATGTCGTGCAGAAACGACCTCCCAGCCGTTCGATCCCGCAAGCAGCGTCACCTGCGGAGCCCTTCCTCTCCCCAATACGCTAGTTCATCAACTCTGCCATCACGACACTCCAGGATTTGGAGTTCAACTTCACTGCCAGCCTATACTTGTTCCTTTCAAGACGATCTTGACTCACTTGATGAGCCCGTTCTCGACAGTGATTCAGACCAATGCACTGCGTCATCTTCAACGCTGCTCTCTTCTCGTCTTTCCCCATCTCCATCCACGAACTGGTTCTTGACTGATAACGATCGTGCATCATCAGAACCCGACTCACATCCATCTTGCTTTACATATTCATTACATGAGCCTGGCCAAATGACTGCTGAGCGCATACGCAGGCTTCGTGCCCGTACAGCTTCTGTCATCCTGTCGATACCCGCTACATGCGAGGGTATGACTGACATAGATGAAGATGAAGACGAGGCCCGCGAAGCCGTTGTGGCTCTGCCAGCAACTCAAGCGTCGAAACTAAGACGTGTTCAAGGCGTCAGAGATCTGCGCCGCGCTTTCCGCGATGCTGATCCCAGGCCAGCGCATCTCGCCTCCACCTCTTCGTTCGAGCTTTCAAAGGTTGGTATTGCGTTATTTGGTCATTTAGGCTTGTATTCACCCGGTTCTAGGCTTCATACGAGCTTGGCATCCTTGTCACCACGCAGCCATTCTCTCAGTGCCACTTGTCCCCTCGTTCTTCCCTCCGTACTCTAGTGGACATGGGAAATCTTCTACCTCGCAAGTCAGCTGACCTGAAAACGCTGTGCGAATCCACACTCAGCTCCATTTCCCTTGCTTCTCGATTTACCACCAAAGCTCAATCTCCCTTCCCCCGGTCGTTTTCATCACAATATACATGCTTACCCACCGATACCTCACCGCCAAAATTCCCCAGAAAATATCCTACTGATAATTCGTCAACACCCCGACCACGTCGTCACGTGTCACTGCATCAGGATGCCCACCTATCTCATCCCCCAGGAGAAACGATCTGGTCGTGTGCCAAAATTTCACAATCTGCCATCAAGCGTGCCGCTCGACGCGAGCACCCCCCAAGACGGGTCTTCAGTAATCCAATAGCTGGTCTATCGCCCTGACCGCAGATGTCACATCCAGATCCACGACTTAGGCTTATGAACACTTGTATGGCGACCCACGGCATGTCTTAATGTGTACACGGCGATATCGTCCTCGGTCTATCGGAGGTTTTAGCCCGCATTTTTTGTATGACTAGCTTGGCAGCGGGGCTGTTGTGATGGTGTGTGGCAGATCTAGGACATATATCATTGTTGGACGCATCGGACGTCTATGCACGGGCACTGCGGACTGCATCATCGTCAGAGAACCATGTTGGATCTTATATAGCATTCATTTCTTCTTCTGTCACAGCCCGCGGGACGAAAGTGAGCGCAATCTCCACTGGTCAGATCACGCGGGGGACACGTTGTCACCTGTCACGAAGGGTGTGGCGTACCACAACGTGTCAACCCCTGAAACCTACATGCGACCAGATGGCAGCTGCACAAGTACGGGTGCTCGTTTGAGATCGCATGCACCTCTTCACACATTGCTTCTCACTCCCCAGGGTCACACATGGCAAGCCGAGGAACGAGCCGAAGAAGCTAGATACGCCAGCGAAAAGGCGGGCCCTCGTCGAACTTGCATCGCACCAGACTGACCCCGGACACAGGAGCAAGCCCAGTTGTCTGCCATTCGTGCACGTCAACAGGAAGGGACGAGCAACACCGCCCCGCCTGTCGAGCGTGATTTCGAGGGCGGCTTCGGCGGGCAGGAAGACCTCGAGGATCGCTATGCCACCACCTGTGGGGAACACTGATCGAAGACTGATTGATTAGGGGCCCAACATCCTGCCCCCGAGCTTGCACTGGCACATGCCGATCGATTCATATTTTTGATAACATACATCGGGATATCTACTCATCTGTACGAATTATGTCAGGAAGTCCATGAGTCCGTGTGGTATCACGCAGGAAAATAAAGATCGTGAGGAAAGAAATCCGGAAAACAAAGACTGGTGCCCAAACATCCATACCGAGGGAACGACAAATGTCCAGAGGCAAAAAAAAAAAAAACATCGAATAATCACCAAGCCCGCACCTGAGGTGGGGCAGTGGCCACAGACCTAGCGATAGCGGGCATCTGAGTGACTCCACTCTGGCACAAGGGCGAAGGAGGAGTTGCGCTTGTGCCAATCCATGGATCAAGGTAACTGCATGTCGGAATGCCAACCATTTCTCCAGCAGTGTCAGAGGGATTTTGCCAACCATTCCCTGCGCTCGCGGTTGCGGCTGACTTGCCGGAGCTTACGGTGAATGTAGGTGGGGGCAACGTGGCGACAGCACCAGTGGGCGTGTAGGAAGGCAGCGCAGACACCGCTCCACCATTGCTGATACTGGCAGGGGGCCAAGCGTACGACTGGCTAACGGAGGCCGGGATTTGACCAGCACCCGATCCACCTGTCTGCCAGGGTTGAAGTGGCGGGTTCCACGTGCCTTGATCCGCGCAGACTCCAGAAGCTGTGCGAGGGTCGGGGGGGATCCAGCCATTCTGCAATCCGAGGGAGTACGACCATTGTGGTGCTTCGACAACACCACTTAGAGAGGATGGACCAATCTTCCAAGTCCAATAGAACCAATTCTGTCATACGTGCGTTCATAACGGAGCGACTCAAGCACGAGGCACAACCACATACCTGGAGGGCGTCCATACTGGACAATGCGAAGTTCATCAGGCCCGTTTTCATCGTGGAGTTCCAATTTTGCCAATCAGTCCATGGGGTGCAATTCCCTATGACAGGCCAGTTGCCGGGGTAGGTCCCCTCGTAACGCGTGCCAAGACCCACGCCATTCACCCACAGTCCGCAATCCGTAACGGCAGTACTGAACTCGCCTGCAGTTGTGAGACCGAACGCGCCCATAGACGTGTTGAAGTTCGAGGCCCACGTATTGCAAGGAGTCTGAGCGTATGACGACATGGGAGCTGCAGACTGAGTATCGAAACACAGGTAAGGATGATCATCCAGAGAGGTGCGGTCGGCATTAGGCATGAAACTAGCCCAGTCTGAAAGCGGGAAGAAGCCATCGTGAAAGGATATATAGGGTCCATTCCCTGTCCCGATGCCGGACGCCATTCGAACATTCTGGTAAGCCTGGAAATAGCTAATGCACCTTAGTTATGTAAACTTGGGACACCCGGTGGGATAATACACTTACTATCGAGATAGTGCATCCTGACCCATTGTAGTCCCTTGCGGTTCGTTGGTGATTCCAAACAACACCACAACATCACGGTACTCGGGCTGTGAGATAAATTCTGCAATGATCCGAATATAATCCAAGGATCGTTGCGCATTTGCAAATCCCATCGGTCCATTGAGCACGTTGATAGAACCGAGCTTCCCGGAATGGTTCCAGCCATTTTGACTGCCAGGGAGCGCGTGGAAGTCGAGGTTAATACGGATGCCGTATTTACGAGCCCACTGAATCGCCTTGAGGAAATATCTTTGATTTGTTAGTACGAAAGCAAAATACTCCTTTGCAAAACTTACTTCCAAGACGTTTTGGCAAGAAAAGGTTCCCCGGTACGAGTTTCAATAGCCCAGTACGGAAGAGGGATCCTGACGAAATTGAGCCCAGCACCTGCGATTTCGGCGAAATCTTGCTCTGTCTGTCAAAAAATGTGAAAGGGTGAAATACCTGAACGAAAGAGTCGCCTACAATGAACGTCTCGTAGTGAGTTTCCAACTGAGCGAGACCGCCGCTGGCGGTATCAGCTGTCATGGCTTCGCTCAGGGTCCACTCATCAACAGCCTGAGGGGTCGTGTTTTGATACTTCTCATAGAGGGCAGGAGAGCTACACCAAGAATGTTAATTATGATAGGGGTAGATGCATTGTAAGGGCAAACTTGCATAAACTTGGAAAGGCGTTAGGTGAAATTAGAGCGCGGGAATCGAGGACTCACGGGTTCTGTATTGAGCCAACCGCCCAGGTTAACACTATCGGTAAAGAGATGTGAGATCCCAAAGATGAAACACCATCGAAGATGACAAACCCAAAGATCTTCTCAGTGCCAAAGTTAAATGTCTGATTGAGCGGGGGAGTCCAAGAATTCACTTGGGCGTTGTTGTTAAAAGGGTCGTTCGGATCCCAATACCATGTACCGCCAAAGAGGTTGACGTAGGTGAAGGTGGTGCCATTTTCGGTGGTGATGGTACTGCCGTTTCCTCCCGTCACTATCGCCGCGTTGCTACCACCAGACACCCCAGACGATGTACTTGCGGGGGTTGCAGCGGCGGTGTTGTTCGGCTTTGGCTTGATGACGGTGAAGTAGACGGGCACGACGATGGCAACGACGACGATAACTATGGCGGCAATGGCTCCAAAGACGATGAATCTCCGTTTGGACTGGGAGCGGGGTGACGAGTAAGTGGAGCGTTTCTCCTCGAGGTAGCGAGGTGAGTCGGAAGGAGCAGTCGCGACAGCAGCTGAGTCATCCCGGTACGCGGTGAACTCTGCGGCCGCAGAGTCGGGTCGAAGAGCGCAGACGGAAGAGTTGGCGGCAGAAGGAGCGGTTTGGAAGGTGTTTTGAGACACGAAGGAATCGCGGTACTCGCCGCCCTCTGCAAAGTTGGCGGCGGGGAGAAAACGAGGGGGAGTTGCGGCGCCTTGGGCCATGGAGTCTGAAAAGCTGGTCAGTTCGACAGGGGATGTTTCGAAGTCGGAAGCCAGAGGGGAAGGGGGATCGTGATAGACGGTGTTTCTGGAATCCTGTGCAAGAGGAAGTGGGTCGTAAGGAATGTGGGGGGAGTGTGCCCCATGGCTACGAGACATGCTTTTCGGGTGGCAAACGAGAGGCTGTGGATGGAAGGATCAAAAATATTAATAGCGGACGGACGGAGGCCCCTCGTTGGGGGAAAAAGCAAATCCGAACATGGTCCGGGTGACAACACCGTGACGTGAAAAGTCCGCCGACTTGCTCGTTGCTGTCAAAGAACCCGCCGGCCATCTATTATTAGTAATAAATTAATAAATATTGTTTCCCCGCGGTACCCGTCGGAAATTACATAAACATACGCGTACCACGTGACCGCGTCCGGCACATGATCCGAGGACGCGACGCACTCGCTGCACCCGACTTGCCATGACCAAACGGCCCGCGCCAGACACGCCCAGCGAAAACGTCCCCCCGCCCAGAAAGCGTCTCGCCAACCAGCGCACCCTCACCCAGCTTCACTTGGCCCTCGGCGCCTCCGTCCTGCGCACGTGCCCACGATGCGCCCTTTCCTACACCAAGGGCGCACCGGACGACGAAGCCCTCCACCGCTCTCACTGCGGCCGCGTCCAAAGGGGCATGGAGTGGGGCAGAGAAGAGCAGCGCGAGGCGCTCAAGGCCGGTGTGGTCGAAGTCGCCATCGGCGTCAAGCTCAGAAACGGCGCAAAGGGCCGCATCGTCTCCTTTCCCGCGACCGTCGGCGGAAAAATCGGGACCAAGGTCCGCTCGCCATTCCATCCAGTTCCACCATAGTGACCACCCCCTAGCTTGCCCATCTACTCGAGACCATAAATCTGGCACTTGCCTCCCCGCCCCTGACAGGATCGATCCTCAAATGCGCCAAAGCATACCTCTTCCTCCTCCCCATACCCCCCAATACCCACCGAGAGAAGATCGTGGGCTGCGTCGTTGCCCAACGCATATCAACTGCCATGGCAATTGCAAAGCCAGAAACCGCAACCTTGGCCGGCGTGCAAAACACCAAGGGCACTTCCAAACCCACGCAATCCCTCGTAGTCGTCGACACCGGCTCGGGACTTTTCTGCCACCCCAACCCACTGCCCACACCGCTAGGAATACCGCGGCTATTTGTCCCCTCGGCCCATCGATACCAGGGCATCGCAACTCGGTTATTATCTGCGGCTGCCGCGACGTTTATACACGGATGTCCGCTTGATCCCACCAAGGGGCAAGTCGCCTTCACCCAGCCAACCCAAGGTGGGTGTGCCGTGATGGAAAAATGGGGCAAAGGTGCTGTTCGTATTTATGAAGAGTAGAGAAATCAATCACAGGTTGATCTAGTTGTGCGCATACATGATTGATCATCCTGAGGCTTCGGTTGGCGTTGCTGTATTCTCCGATAAACTGGCTCTACTTGTTGCCGACCCTGGATGTCTCGACTGCATCGATGACGTTACGGCGCGAATGATGGTACATGCAATAGAACCTTCACTTGCGACACGATGGAGATTGCTGAGTTGGCATGAGTATTAGTACAATCTATACAACCAATCTTGCAACGATTGCTCAAGCAAACGCGAAGAACCACGAAATAACATCCTCGTTTGTCCGGAAACACGACTTTTCCATGTTGCCCATCCTATGCATCGGACGTACAGTGTCACAACCAGCATGCCCTTGTTCCTACGCTTCGACGATTGGACTGTTAGACAGCTTGCTCGGAGGCGGCACAAATGTCTGTTTGGCAGGTCATCAGTCGGATCACGGTGTCAGCCTGGTAAATACTTGCTCTGGCTTTGATGCCACCGGAACTGGGCAATCGGGTAGACCCATTGCTGAGCCAAGCGTCTACGTCAGCGGCCGCCCCGCGACCCTCGCTAGAGATCTTTAGCTTAAGTATCTGTTGTCTTCGCCACTCGCAAGCACTTACTTGATACCCCAAACGATAAGCGATTGTCCACGACGACAGTCTCCGGCAGCGAAAATGCCCTCCATGTTTGTCGCGTACTTCTGAGAAGGGGGGGGTTAGCTCCGCTCGAAATGCATTGCAATTCATACTTTGTTGGGAGTTTGAATGTTTGAGCGTCCGTCCTGTTTCACGCCAAGAGCATTGATGACTTCGGACTGTGGCCCGAGGAAACCGAGAGCAAGGAAGACCAGCTGGGCCGGGAAGAACTTTTCCGAACCAGGAACTTCCTCCATCTTCCAACGACCTCCAGAATCCTTGGTCCACTCGACACGCACTGGGTGATCCATGCGTCGGTCAGGCGGCGGCCAGATATCCACAGGAGGTAACGTACCGGTGTTCAATCCTCTCAATTTCCCACTCTCGTCCACAAGGAACTCTTTAGTAGAGATACAGTACTCACGGGGATCTGATGATACCTGAGTTACGAACTAGCACCGTATATGATGTTTCTCACCATTGCCGAAGTGGGCGGCTACTTCCGTGTGGCCGTAATCGGTCCTGAATATACTGCATTCCATGCATATAGTGAGCATCTCGCGCGTGGCCAAAGCCTGATACAACCTACCGAGGCCATTGTGGCCATGGGTTGTCCCTTCCTCGCGAGCCGGGTGGCTGGGGTAACAACTCAAAGTTTGTCACAGACTTTGCACCATGACGCATGGCTGTACCAATACAATCATTTCCAGTGTCACCACCGCCAATCACGATGACGTCTTTCCCTCTGGCATCGATGTAAGCACTATCTCTCAACTCGGAGTCCAAAAGGGATTTTGTGTTCAGCTAGGATAAAAGATCAAAGAAGGGATGAACGAGATGGAGACCAAAGTACCTGGAGATACTCCATGGCGAAGTGGATCCCATCGGCATTCCGATTGGGAATCTTGAGGTCTCGTGGCCAAGTCGCACCAGTGCAGATGACGACGGCATCATTCTCCTCACGCAAGGCGAGCGCGTCAACATTGACGCCGACGTGAGCATTTGGCACGAATGTCTGATAGGTATATCAGTGACAACGAAGCGAAATTATATTCCAGGTACTTACAACACCCTCAGCAGTCATGAGGTCTAAGCGCCGCTGTACAATCGCTTTATCGAGTTTCATGCTGAACGTAACTCAGCAATGCAAAAGAGAAGTAGATCGAAGCGACGTACTTGGGAATGCCATACATCAACAGACCGCCCATGCGGTCGTGACGGTCATACACGTAAACGAGATGGCCTGCTTTGTTCAGTTGGTCTGCGCATGCAAGGCCTGCGGGGCCAGATCCGATGATGGCGATCTTCTTGCCCGTTCGGAACGACGGCGGATTGGGGGCCATCCATCCCATCTCGAAGCCCTGGATGGCGAAGCTTCATATATACAAGCAGACCATCGAAGATCAAGGCAGCCCCACCTTATCAATAATAGCGCATTCGATGCTCTTGATACCAACAGGCTGCTCGTTGATTCCCAACACACACGCACCCTCGCACGGGGCAGGGCAGACGCGTCCCGTAAACTCAGGGAAATTGTTCGTCATAAGAAGCCGATTCAGCGCATCCCTCCACTGACCCTTGAAGACCAGATCGTTCCACTTTGGAATGATATTCGAAATTGGACATCCCGTGTCCGATTGACAAAATGGAACACCGCAGTCCATACACCGCGCAGATTGGTACTTGAGTTCATTTTCGGTAAGACGGGTAGAAATCTCCTTCCAATCCTTGACACGTTTTCGGGGAGGTCTGTACGCCTCGTTCAATCGCTGGTACTTCATGAACCCGCGAGCCTTGTCCAGCTTATTAAGTCGTTGCTTGGCCGCCGACTCGTCGACGAGGGAATCCTCCATGTCACCAACAGCGGGTTCGTGGCGTTTGAAAACGTTCGGAACGTTCGGACTCGGCTCTTTAGGGAGTAGAAGATCCTCGAGACCCTCCGAAGCGAGGTCGACCTGACTGGCTGTTCGCGAAGGAACGAGATCAATGAAGTTCAAGCGCATCCTCTCCTCCTTTTCTTTCGCGGTTTGTTCTTCCAGGACGCGTTTGTAATCCAGAGGCATGACCCGCACGAAAAGGGGAAGGAGATGATGGAAATCGTTGAGTACGCGATTGGCGACTTCTGAACCGGTATAGTGACGATGGTCCTCGATGAGACTGCGAAGGGCGGCAATCTCCTTGGGATCAGTTACTTTGCCAAGTTCTACCATCTCCATATTGACCTTTGAAGCGAACGTGTGAGCCGTGTCGAGAACGTAAGCTATGCCTCCACTCATTCCTGCGGCGAAATTACGACCCGTATTGCCGAGAATTACAACCCGTCCGCCAGTCATATATTCGCATCCGTGGTCCCCAGTCCCTTCGACAACGGCGTTTGCACCAGAGTTTCGAACAGCAAAACGCTCCGCAGCAATTCCTCGAACAAACGCCTCGCCTGATGTTGCGCCGTACAAGCAGACATTGCCTATGATGATGTTCTCCTCTGCCTTGAACGTCGACTGCTTTGGTGGGTACACGATGAGACGTCCACCGGACAGGCCTTTGCCAACATAATCATTGGCATCACCCTCTAGCTCGATGGTAATCCCGGGAGCGAGAAATGCGCCACAGGACTGACCAGCTGATCCGCGCATGCGAATGTGGATAGTGTCCTTGGGCAATCCATCTTCCCCGTACAGTCTGGAGACGCGGTGAGATAAAGACGTGCCAAGAGCACGGTCGGTGTTCGTCACTTCGCACTCGATGTGGACGGGAAGACCCTGGGTGAGCGCGGGTTCCGATTCATCAACAAACTTGTTGTCAAGACGAATGTAAAGCTTGTGGTCTTGCTGACGAACACGATACGTGGCTGCGCCGGGGCGCATCTGCCATGCGGGTTTAAGAACGGCAGAAAGATCAAGGTGAGCAGTCTTGGCTGCGCGGAGTTTCTCGTCGATTTTCAACATGTCAGCACGGCCGACCATCTCGTTGATGGTGCGGAACCCGAGTTTTGCCATGATCGCGCGAAGGTCCTCCGCAAGGTAGTAGAAAAAGTTGATTACCTGCTCGGGCTGGCCGGCGAATTTCGCCCGAAGCTGAGGATCCTGAGTTGCGATACCAACAGGACAGGTATTCACTACGGATGGCAATTGAGGTCAAAAGCACTGAATACACAAAAAGGAAGACTTACAATGGCACTTGCGCATCATTATGCATCCCATTGCAATGAGTGGGGTCGTAGCGAATCCCCACTCTTCTGCACCAAGCAGGCAAGCAATTGCTATATCACGACCAGTTCGAATTTGTCCATCTGTTTGAACCGTTACGCGACCTCGCAGGTCGTTCAAAACAAGAGTTTGATGGGTCTCTGCAAGCCCAAGTTCCCAAGGTAAACCAGCGTACTTGATACCAGTCCAACGCGAGGCACCAGTTCCGCCATCGTGACCGGAGATCAGGATATGGTCTGCTTTGGCTTTCGCGACGCCACTGGCGACGATGCCCACACCAACTTCTGAGACGAGTTTTACCGAAACGCGCGCACGAGGATTCGAGCACTTCAGATCGTAGATAAGCTGTTTGAGGTCCTCGATAGAGTATATATCATGATGGGGAGGGGGTGAGATTAATCCAACACCAGCAGTCGAGTGACGAGTACGAGCGATCGAAATCGAAACCTTGTGACCCGGAAGTTCGCCGCCTTCACCAGGTTTTGCGCCTTGCGCCATTTTGATTTGCAGTTCGTCTGCGTCAGCCAGGTAGTTGGATGTAACGCCGAATCGTCCTGATGCAACCTGCTTGATCGCGGATCGCATTATATCACCGTTGGCAAGAACCTGCGACCTTTCTGCATCCTCCCCGCCTTCTCCAGTGTTCGACTTGCCGCCGAGTCGATTCATGGCAACTGCCAGAGTAGAATGGGCCTCCATTGAGATAGATCCGTAGGACATAGCCCCCGTAACGAAACGCCGAACAATTTCATTCCATGGCTCGACTTGCTCGATAGGAATTGGCGTCGCGTTTTCTAGTCGGAAATCGAGTAAGCCGCGTAAGTGTATGCGCTTGGCTTGCTCGTTGGCATTCCGGGCATATGCATCATACGCAGTTTGGTTCTTCTCCCTGACGGCGTCTTGCAAGCTGGCAATGCCCGTGGGGTCATTGATGTGTGCTTCACCACCGTCCCGCCAGTGGTACTCGCCCGATTCAGGCATGCCGGGTGGCAAGATGGTCTCCCGGGAAGGCCAGCCGCGTTCGTGAAGCTCGAAAGCATCGAGCGCTAGTAAATCAAACGTCACACCTTGAACTCGCGAGGCAGTCCCAGTGAAGCAACGTTCCACCACTTCGCTGTGCAAGCCGAGGGCTTCGAAAATCTGGGCTCCCTTGTATGACTGGAGAGTTGAAATTCCCATTTTCGACATGACCTTGAGAATTCCATTGTCGATGGAGTTTCGATAGTTGCTGATCAGATCCTTCACAGACTTGTCCCCGCCCTTGATACTGCAGAAATATGTCAATCCCTGCCGAAACACAGAGCCTGTACTTTATGAACTTACAGCCCTTCGCGGCCAACTTTGTGTATTGTCTCGAGCATCAGCCATGGGCAAACGGCATCTGCGCCATACCCGACAAGGACACAAAGGTGATGAACTTCGCGAGCTTCGGCTGTCTCGACCATTAATGCAACTTTGGCACGCTTCTTTTTCTGGACGAGGTGATGATGAACGCCACCACACGCCACCAGCGCGGACAGAGGGACACGAGAGGGTCCAGTGGCGCGATCGGACAAAATGATGACTTTGATACCATCCTCGATGGCCTGTGCTGCCTCACTGCAGACACGCTGTAGTGCTAGCTGATATCCGGGAATGCCTTCCTCCTTCTGGAAAGTGACGTCAATTGTAATCGACGGCCAGGTAACGTAAGCGGCCTTCAGGCTTTTCATCGCGTTCATCTCTTCTAGAGACATCAACGGGGAAGGAAGGAGGATGCGGTGACACTGCTGAGGCTTCATCTCTAAAAGATTGCCCTCGGGGCCGACGTATGCTTCAAGTGACATGACAATGTTTTCTCGTATCGGATCTATGGGTGGGTTGGTGACTTGAGCAAATAACTGGCGAAAGTAATCATAAATAATGCGAGGCTGGGTGGCCATTGCTGCTATAGGTGCGTCGTTACCCATAGAGCCCAACGCTTCCTTGCCGTTCTCGACCATTGGAAGCATGAGAAGGTTGAGCTGTTCGACTGTGTAACCAAATGCGAGGAGTTTGGGGTCACTGCTGAGGGGTGCATCATCCACAACAGGATCGATCGAGATATTGCTGCGAATTACGCGTTTAAGGATGTTTGGTACATGTAGGATGTGAGCTTCAACCCATGAGGCGAAGTCTTGCTTAGAAGCTGTGTTCCGTTTGAGCTCCTTGTCGTCTACGATCCTTCCTTCGAGAGTGTCGACGAGAAGCATGCGACCAGGCTTAAGACGACCCTTTTGTACAACCTTCTCCGGAGGAATGAACACCGCACCAACTTCCGAGGCGCACACCATGATGTCCTCATTGCTAACCACAAAACGACATGGCCGCAGACCATTACGATCGAGGTTTGCACCGCAATAACGGCCGTCGCTGAAGGTGAATAGAGCAGGACCGTCCCAAGGCTCTTGAAGGCACGCAGCCCAATTGTAGAATGCCCGTTTGCCAGGCTCCATGTGCTCGTTGCCTTGCCACGCCTCGGGAATAAGCATCATGATAGCTTCTGGCAACGTGACAGCCCCGTTCACGACCAGAAGTTCGAGTACGTTGTCGAAGGCAGCGGAGTCAGATCCACCAGTTTCGATAATCGGATAGAGAAGGTCCAGCTGATCACTGAAGCTTGATGAAGAAAGCACACCTTCACGAGCTCTCATCCAATTTTTATTGCCACGGATAGTGTTGATTTCACCTAAAGTAACGTCAGACCTTACCTGGCACACTCGTGTATGACATGTACTGACCATTGTGAGCGGCCCACCTCATTGGCTGAGCACGATCCCATGAAGGGAAGGTATTTGTGGAGAATCGGGAATGCACCAAAGTAAAGTGGGAACGATACAGAACGTGATTGAGATCATGGTAGTAGTTGTATACTTGGGGAGGCGATAGCTGCCCCTTATACACGATATTCTTCGAGGACAGCGAACAGACGTAGAAGCCCTTGGCGAGCGTACTTTATATACAAGGAAGTCGGAACGTTGTTGAGCGAAGTTCATAATTCTGAATGAATGAGAAAAGACAAACATAGTATGAGTGGCATGCTTGCGCAATACGTAAAGCTGTCGCTCAAACAGTTTGGCATCAAAGGGGCCATCCTGACATGTAATGCCGTCACCATAATGATCACGGAAAACGACAAAAGGTTGGTGGATCACAGGCTCCTTGCTGCTGGCGGCAGGACCCAGGATGCTGCCGTCTGTCGGAACTTCGCGCCAGCCGAGCACACGAAGACCCAACCCACTAGCGACGTTGGCAAAGATGGATTGGAAGTTTTGAAGTTGGATGGGATCGTTGGCTTTGAAGAAAACGTTGCCAACGGCATACTCGCCTGCTTCGGGTAGAACGCAACCGATTTCCCTTTCGGCCTCTCGCTTGAAGAAGAGATGCGGGATACTGGTCATGACGCCGGCACCGTCACCGTCGCGGCTGTCTGCCCCGGTGGCACCGCGGTGGGTCATGGCGCAAAGTAGCTGACGGGCATCGGAGACAATTTTGTGGCTCTGCTCGCCTTTGATATGACAGATGAAGCCAACCCCGCAAGCGTCTTTCTCGTACTCTGCGAGGTAAAGACCTTGATCTGCGGGGAGAGATTGATCCCAAGAATCAGGATTGCGTTCAACAGCATGAAATCCGCTACTTGTTAGTGAGGACGCCTCCGAAACCAGAGGGAGCTGGTGCGAGACGTCGGGGTATGCCATAGAAAAAGAACTGGAGGCGAAAAGAAAGAAGGAAGAAGCTGATAAATCGCGATCAGACGCATGTCCCGGCCGGTACCCCTGGGCGGACCTCCGTCCATTCCGGCGGACCTCCGCCACCTTGAACCGCACTTTGTGGTTATGTAATGGGACCCATAAGATCATTATGTCAACGCTCCGCACATTGCACGAGCACTAGCGAGCCCGAGGCTTGTGGAGAAGAGACGTTGGCACTCTCTGTACTGGCCCGCGAAGTACTCTGTCTCGCTTTCTGGGCGGAAATTACGTAGGCTGTGATATTCCTCGCGCTGTGCACACTCAAGTCTTCCCCCGGACTCCACATGCCGCAAAGCGAGCGAAGACCATCAACCTTGCAGTGGAGGCGAGGCAGCCACGAGAGTAGCACCTACTTGGAACGGGGATTGTATGCTGTGTTGACGTTTGTACCCCAAACGCTCACTCTGAGGAACCTGAGCCTCGAGCGCCCTAGCGGAGATCTGACTTGGCCCTCGGAACCGGAATACGGCGCTGCCTCACACGACTGCATGGCACGACATGAGACAGCCGATAGGCTGCCGTGCCTGCAACACTTCTGTCATGGAACCACCTACAGCACATACACTTGGCGCACTCCTTGGTGCCGAGGTTCTCATGCTTGTCATCCAGAAGTTGCAGGGCTAGACCCTAACAAGACGTACCAGCATTGCGTTCGCCGGTGTAGCACAGTGCTCTGGCAGCCGATGGAGATAGATACAAACGAAGTTTCGGATGAGGGTGTAGGATAACTGAGTGCCGCCACTAAAGCATGCAGCAACTTACCACACCGCGGAGAGCCGACTAACGGAGAGCCGACCAAATCCCCAAGAAGCCAACAATGAATGAAAAATAGAAGATTATCTTGCTTGTCGTTAGTGCAACACTGAGCTGTGCATCAGATCAGCAAATCGCCATCAGAAATCTCTTCACCCAATTGACCCAGCACTTTTAGATTAATTCAACTTCCACCACGAACAGTAATTGGTATGCACAGCAGTCTCTTATTACACCCTTGTCAGGAGGGATAAATCTTGCCCTGTGAGGCAGTCACAAGACAACTTCCTCGCTCAAAATGAACACACATGTATAGCTTCTTCAGTTGAACACGAGGCGGATTTGATACTTTTGCCTATAGCGAACGAAGCCGTCGTGCGGACTTCATCAAAACATCAAAGACAACAAACTTCGGATGGTGTTGTCCAAAGATAGGACAAGGCTTCATGAAAATGACCCAGATCAACGCGGAGTTTATAAGACGCAATCTCCAAGTCTTGAATGTATCAGGAGATGGTATATCATCATCCACTTTATATTTCCACCGTCAACTTCACCAAACTCTGGAGTGTTTACCTTACTGGGGACACGTGAACAACTGATATGATGGGTATAGACCGAGGGTGTGGGACGATAGATTAGAAGAGACCTGTCTCCCGTCCAGATTTCTTGTGATCCGGGTTACCAGTTATCGAGAAACAGTCACTAGAGGGCAAACAATTCGATTCGAGCCAACGTACCATCTACTTTCCGGGGGTCATGCTCGATGGGGCAGAATCTATCATGATGTTCCAGAATCGTTAAATTCCAATGAGGGTATTACTTTCCGAGCTAGAGACCATCAGTTTAGTGGAACAAGCCGGCCGATGCAGAGAACATGGATTGATCTGTGTTCAAACTGAAGAATCGTCCAGGTTGAACCGAAATATTGTAGATTGCAAATAATTTTCGCAGGCGATTGCCGAGACGATTAATTCAAGTTTCGACACCCATTTACCTCCTCTAGGGTAAAGATACGTGCTCGTCTGCCTCGATATGAAATTAGCCCGCTCCATCGTGCAATGCACAACACACTGCAGCTAAATGTAAACTGTGGATGAGTTGCTAGCAACAATAAAATAGTTCTAAATACCTTTATGGTGTCCATTATACTGTCGGACAGTCTCGCCCGAAGCCATTTCCCAAAGCCGAGCAGTATGATCCGAGGACGCTATTAACTAGTATGTACCAAGAATCATCGGTTAGGTAAGATAGCGGTTTCTCACCTGTCACCAGATATGCGGAGTCCGCACTAAAGGCACAGTCCCACACCCATCGCTGATGCCCTTGCAGTACTTTCTCCTGTTTCAATTCATAACTCTGAGATAAGGACCATATCTTCACCGTAGTGTCCGCAGAACATGTGGCAAGATACCTCGTGTGTCCACATAAGCCCAGATACCAGCAGAGAGGAAATCAGATACATAGACTCTTACCTAACATCGGGACTAAGAAGAACGCGGGTTATATACTTTTTATGCGCGCTGAACTTGGTTACGGCCTGGTATCTTGGAATTTCAGATTTCTCTTCGTTAATCTTCCAAACATAGCATTTGCCCTAATTATGCAATGATGAGCGCTACCTCAGCCCACGAATTTGGAACATGCCTTATTATTGCCAGCGACCAGACAAGATCCATCAGAAGCCAGGCTGACTGACCTGATTGGCACATCACCAGCGGGGGTCTTGGACTTATGCGTCAAGGAGTTGAAAGAGTGAGGATGTAGTTGACGCACCAGCTCATGGGAGCAGAGATTTTCAGATAGGTCCCACTGTTTGATACATCCGGCCTGATCGCAAGAAATGAGCTCTCCTTGATTAGGATGGACGCAAACATCGTTGACTGAGCATGCACGGTCAACACCAACTGAAGATAGCAAATGATAAGATGAAGGTACCGGGGGCGCCATTATCATAAGTGCGGTGCACCTGTGTACTCCTGTAGCGACCGATGAAGAAAATAATGGACTTGGGAGTGATGAGTACCTGAGGTCCCATATCCTGATAGTGCCGTCTTCACTACCAGTAACTAACCATTTCCCTTCGCTATGGAAGGAAACAGAGGTGACATTCATGGTATGAGCATCAAGACAGGTTAGCTACCAATTGCATACTTCAATACATGTGTCTGCTACAGAAATGGGAACCTACCGGGGTAGAAGAAGTGCTAGCGATTTCGTAAATGTACACTTTCTTGTGGATCGCCGCCGCCAAGAGACGCTTGCTAAGGGCCAGAACATGATGAACGAGGTCATCCGCAATAAAGAGCTGAATTACTCAGGAGAGATAGCGAGACGATTTACTTGCTAGTGACAAAGCCGTTTATGACCTGATCTGCGCAGCGTGATTCAAGGACGGTGCTCACGCCAGATTCCCCCGACCTCGCGATGGTGCGGGAGCAAATTCCGCTCCAAGCTTCCCAGAATCTGATTTCATGGTCGTACGAGCCCGTTACCAATATGACCGACATTCCGCGCCACCTGTAGTTGTGTTCAATGAAGGTTCTCGAAAACGTTGCACGACACTTCGAATACGAAATTTCGACGAATTATTTAATCGGGCTTAGAATCTGAGTTCCGCTAACGTTTTCTCATGCACCGCTGCTTTGATAATTATTATGCCCCTCCATGTGCGATTGCTTCCGCCTCACGCTCTTCTTCGGAAAGCTACACACGTATGTACATGATCGAGGCTCGCATTCAAGGTCCACCAACAGTCTGAGGTCCGTTCATTAGTTACAGAGCTCCGCTCAAATGAAATCTCACGCGGGCCAGGCCGAGGATCAGGTCCGGCTGACGAAGGATGCCAACGTGTGTAGACGCATATGTCTGCCACGCGTCACTTAAGGATCACTCAATGCTTCGTCGCGGGGAGGACTCGTGAGTGCTTGAGGACCTCACGCACTATTACGTCCCTTCCATGATGCCGTTTCGCCTCGACCGTCTTCACGAGTTCATGCATTTCATAACTCACAGCTACGACATTGTTACATTTGATTTACCAGGCATCTCAAACGCGCTTAGTCGCGCGACGAGCCGCCGTCCGTGAATTAATTGAGTTCGGCTAATATTGCATTTGCTCGCTGGCCAGTTTAATGTGTCGTTACAGCTGTTTTGCACGAGCCGATAAGCGAATTTCTTAAAATTTCACCAAACAACTAGTCCGAAGGGTTGCAAAAAATTAGGCACACCCGTTCAATAAGTCCTATCACCGATGAACCTTCAGATCGCGAGTAGATCTCGCTCAAACACTTCCTGCAGAGGCTTATAAGGAGACTGCAACCCGCCGGCCAATGGTACCCAACGACCTTCAGACCTCGCCGTTCCCTACCTACTATTTTGGCTATGAACGCGTTTCCTGTAAGTCGTCAACTACCCCCACTGCCCAAGACACTAACATACCACTCAGAATGGCACACGAGTTTGGTTCTGGAACGGCGCTAGTCAAGTCAAATATGGTACTGTACAGTCCACAAGCCGCCTTGCCGATGTAAACCATTTCTTAAAGTGTGCTGTACCTGTAACTAACATTTTGCAGGGGACGCAAGTCGTCCTGATAGCGGTGGATGGGGGCGGGAATTGCAATCTGCCGTAAGTCGCTTGAACGATGCCACACCAACACAGTTGTTGGGCTGACGACAATGAATAGTGTTTCCAGCGTCATGAAAGTAAACTAATCCGAATTGTTATTCACGCACACACTTCATCTGCATCGTAGATCTCATCATCTCGCTAGAGCCATTGCATTGACCTCACATCCCCACACTGTATCAATCTGCTTCTGCATCAGCCATAGTTATTTATTTGCCTGTAGCCGCGAACTGTTCCTAATACGCAACATGTTCGTGTTTCGCAATTAGCTCACCAAGTTTGGACTCCAAAATAACCTATCAGACATAATTTTGTTACAGCGTGTTCCAAAACGCATGCTAGTGGTGTGTCATATACTAGGGTTCTGGGAATCAATTCGTAAATCCGAAGTTCCTGCACGTTTTGCTGCCAGTGTTCTGCCCTGTTAAGCTGCAAGTTACAGGCAGTCGCTTGCTTGTCCCTTCCTAGTCGACAGGACAAATTTGGGGGGACGAACTCAAGCGAGAATTTGACGTCTAGTTCTAGACCGTCGAGTAGGCGTGTGAGATCGGGGCTGGTCGATCACAGGCAACGCTTGCTCAAGATGCTTGCCTGATCGCGGGGCCTGTGTGTATTCCCCTCGTTCTCGAGGGTTGGTACCCCGGAGGTCGGAAAACTGCAACGTCATCAGTATTGGGGTCGATTCAACACCCTTCTGCATGACTAATATAACTGCACCCCATTTGTGCGCTTACATGAATCTCAAAGTCTCGTCACATCATATCCGCGCACTTGTGCATGTGGACAATCGATAAGTAGATCGAACGTCGTTGAACATACGGAACCAAAAAATGGCATTGTTTCACATCTAATGGGGCGCCAGAAAACTCCAATTTCACTTCGAACCGAACCTGGGAGGACTGTAACTGTACTGCCCGTTACTAACGTGCATCACTGAACATGCGGCGACAAGGGGTGCTCTCAGGGCCGGGACATGGCAAGGTGCTCGCCTCCGTGATGTTTGGATTTATATCACAAGTCGGCATAGTACCACATGTGTTGGTTCGGCAAGCATTTGTGGCCTCTACATCTAAATTGACTTCAGCTATCACCCTGCGTCATCTGCCCCTGTGGTCCTACTTGGTACTGAGATGACGCAAAGTATGAGGAATAACACACGTACCCTTATCATTATACTGATACGTTGCCCAGTATCTGTGGAGGGCAGAATCGCATGTTTCCAGTGGTAGCGGACATGGTCTCTATGATGCTCTTTTAACACAGACTCAGGCTCGACGTAGATGCGCAGTTGTTACCTTTGTAGATAAACACTGCCAGAAGGAAGCACGGCCTCGAAGCTCTCTGACCTTGTAGCACTTGAAAGTCCCATCCTTAATGTCCTTGTGGCCCCTAGGCTTACGCCTAGAATCCAACTACCGCTGGCAGAAACATTGTCAGTGTGAGGAAGAATTTCCCCAGACGAAGCTAAGTGCAGCAGATGAGTTTGTGTGTTTTTTGAAGGGCAGAGGGCTCGGAGGCGGTCCAATACAGGAGTCAGAAATTCGGACTCAGGCCAGGAGGAAAGGCGCATTTCACGATAATCCCGAATAACATTGTCATAGTGACCCTGGAGGAATGAATGAATTGTGGGTAAAACAAAGGGATGCCGGACTAACTACTTACCCACCTCATGAAATGTGTAGTATTGATCGGGCAAGAACACATCTTTCACGTCAGTGTTGTCCGATAGTGGATTCCTGGCACGATAGTCGTTCTGAAGCCTGCGGATGCGTATGCTCTCGGTGGCATCGAGCCGGCTTAAGGCTGTGGTTAGGAGTAATCGCTGTTCCCGAGCGTCGAAGAACTTTGGAAAAAACATAAAACCCTCCGGGGGCAAATTATCGGCAGTCCGAATGGATGCTAGCTGCCTGGCAGTCCTTCCCAGGAGAACGGGTAGAGCAAGACGCTTCGGGGCGTCTCGAAAAAGCATGGAGTGCTACGTAGTATAAGTGCCAGGCGCGAGTCGTGGCAAAGGCGGCAAAAGCTGCCGGACACCAGAAATGTTCTCGCTCTCCCAACACGTCGCTAAGAACTAGTGACCAGAGGTACCGCCCCAGTGAAGTTCAATTATCGCCGCACCCTTCATGACCATTCGCGATGAGGTCCCAGTTTTGCATTCGAGTCAGGATCAGCAAGGCAATCCTTTCTATGCTGCATTAGCTCGCACGGCTACGCGGGCTATTACTTTGTATTTCTCGCGTCCGGTGAGACTGTTCCGGCCATCCAAAGGCAAGCCGTACTTCGTGGTCACTCTCTCCGCTTATACATCTGCAAATTTAGTGAGCGGCTGGCACTCCCTCCGGGGACATGCTCACAAACACGGCGCTACTCTCAGCCCTCAGTATATTGTTTCACTTGTCAAGGGTCAAGGTGTCGTGTCTACCCTCCTCTCGAGTGCGTTTGAATAGAGGCTTATGCCACACTCTAGTTCATGATTATACCTAAGCACTTCGTGCCGCCGATGCTTGCCAACGCTCTGCTAGGCACGGTACTTTGGACCACGTACACTGGGTGCTCTAGTTACATGCAGTCTCACCTCGGGTTTCATTCGATGTTCACGGTCGCATTATCAGGTGCCGCCGCAGGAGGTATGCAAGCCTTGGTTGCCGCACCCGTGGAAAATGTTAGACTTGCTATCGAAGGCGGAACTGGAAGAGGATGGTCCCATGCGTGGAAGGAGGTCTTCCGTGGAACTCAACCTGTTAGCATTGTGAATTACAGCAGAACCGATCAGATTCGAGATATCAGACAACTCAGGCTGTGGATGAGGGATGTCACTGAAATGGCTGGACGAGGATGGTCTGGATGGGGATGGGGATTCGGGAAGGATGTCTGTGGTAGGTGGACTCAAACCACAGATCAAATTATCTGATTTGTCCACTTCTTTCAGGATTTGCTGCTTTCTTCGTGGTCTTCGAGGCTACCCGTAAAGTGGCAAGTGAAGTGAAACTCGCGACGCACCATGCTCTTCGAAGACTGTGGTCGGAAACCGAGACATCCCCCTGCCCTCACCTACCACGATTCACTTATGCTTCTACACTAGTCTGTGGTGGTATAGTGGCGGGTCTGTCGTACGAATGCCTCTGCAGGCCATGGGACGTGGCACGCCGGGTCATCACTCTTGAGAAGGCGTTCCATCCTAATGGCCGACATACATTATTTTCTGTTTTGATGCGAAAGCTTCAGGCAGATGGGGTGGCATCATTTTTCCGTAAACATTCCGCAAGTTTTTCTGATCGCCTCGAGTTGCGATCCAATACTTATCGGCGGATCTCTTCCGTTCTTCGGACACTTGGTCGTGTTGGTCCGTGGGGCGTGGGCTTTCTGGTATGGGAGTCATTCGGTCCTGGTTTAGATTGAAGCGCAGATTTGGAAATGATATCCCTAGGCTCCGATGTAAACCCTGGAATCGCTGCATTTATCTTGATGATGCTTCCAGTTAGTTCCGGTAAATTAACTCGCTTGTTGGTTGGGCGTTTGCAGGGAAGCTTCGGACCTGCAACGCGAACGCTCCACGACTGCTCTGCAATCAATCGAGCCTGCTCCGATACAAATTGACAATCCCGTGCGCACGCTCCGTATGACTGTACATATCCGCCGTTTGTTCATTGAGAAGTTGTGTTCATAAATACATACTATCATAGTGGCTGTACGGCGTGTCCTGGTGGCGTTCGTTCTCAATGGTCGCTGATAGAATCCATCACCAATATTTGTAGTTCCTACCTTTCGAAAGTAGCTAGGAGGATCCAGTATCATTAGAAAGTTGTTATTTCGATAATCACGATGTGTCCCAAAGTATCAGGTCTGCATTTTACTACATCGGTTGACAAGTGGGCACTGGTACGCCGTGGACTTGTTCAGACGGAAGATAGGCACCGTTGATCGGAGTCTAACCTGCCAGAGTTAAAGCAGTGATCGAAGTTGGTCAAAGTTTGCCTCGTTTCCCTCCGGCAGCTGAACCTAACCACTAGAGTGCGCCGGTGTCGTGGTGATGAGTAAAATGTTGCACGGGGGCTGCAGCAGATCGAAAAAGTATCACGCGAACTTCCTCTGCAGTGACGAGCTCGAGAAACCAATGAGTCACGCATGTACGGTGAACATGCTGCTTGCTGGTCTCAATCTCGGCAGGGGAGACACGTTATGATCAACATGTAACCGAGACCTGCACCATCAACTCATCATCTTGCATGCAATCTCCATGCAAGCACGCTACGTTCCGTGACTCAGGAGTAGTACAGGAGTCAACGTTACAGAAGGCCGAGGTTTTAACGAAGGGGCAATATAGACAACAAGTCATAGGCATGGGGTGTGCTTTGGCTGCCTCGTAGGGAGCTAGATATGGATGGTACTTGTTACAATGGTGCGACGAGTCTGGGTATGCATCAGTACTGGATTCGGCGCGTCGGTTTTGCTCCTGTGCCCTGCAGCTTGAGGCTTGAGGCCTGGGGTTCTGATCGGATCAGGTCTCGAAGTTAGGGATGAGAGTGGTGCCCATGGAGTTTGATGAGCACTAAAAGTAAATAAATTAGTCTAGTCATGAGGATGCATGCTTATCGAACCATCGGGCCCCATGATGCATGGTTAGAACTTAGAAGTAACACTGGCGTGACCCACGCTTACCGAGTAGATCGTTTTACTTCATCGTGATGGCGCTGAAACGTTTCTGATCCACCCGTATTCAATATTCACCATTCACCCCTGACTCTGAGATTCTTCAATTCAATCTCGAATGCGAGCATATCTCCTTCCCCCTTGGAACATGTCCGTAACATGCCTGCAGGCTGACACCGCACGATCGGCTTCCTTTCAGGCTAACTAGCGGCGAATCTGTCCACATTCACATGAGTCTACCTAGTACTGCCATTTCAAGGGACGTGTCGAGTTTCGCAACCGGCAGCTTAGCTAGGAGTAATATCCGTCGGCTATGTACATCGTTCCGCAGGGCCGGATCGACTGCTGGTTAGTGTTTCACAATGAGCATACTTGAACTCCCATGTAAGTAAATCCCTGCAAAGGGTGAATTGCGGTCCCTTTGCATAACCACTGTCGTTTGATCGGGCAGGCTCCCAGTCCGTCCGACAAGCCGCGGCGTTACGAATGTCAGCTCAGTAGCTGTAGCGCGAGGTGCGATCAGTGGCAGCCGAATGGTGAGTTAGTAAACGGGGTAGTTGATCCCCGCTATCGGTAAAGTGAAGTCTTGGCCGTGGCGGCGATTGGCAGCGGCAGGTATCGTTGTCACTTCGTTTCCGCTTGGTTTCCGCGACATATTGACTTGGAGGTCAAAGTACTTAACTGTAACGAGCCCGCAGTTTCACGAACATTCCAAGCATTACATAAGCAACATATTTTTGATGATGCGCCTAGTGCCGCCTGATAACTTGATATCTCAGAAGAAACTGGTGTCAGCGTCTGTAACATTTTAATACCCCTTTATTCTGCAGTCATTCTACCGACATGCCGCGTTGCACTCGAAAAGGGTGCGGCCAAGAGTTTTTATCAGCTGAGAATGTGGAGACCAGTTGTCTCTATCACCCTGGAGCACCGGTGAGTTTCGGTTGTCAGTCTTGTTAGATCAATCGATCTAACGTATCGTGTCTTCAGGTTTTTCACGAGGGGTTAAAGTCGTGGTCATGTTGCTCAAGTGTAAACAAGCCGGTTCTCGATTTCGATGAATTCATGGCTATACCTGTATGCATGCCTTGTTGCGTGACCAAGCACATTCACCGCTAACGTCCATCGATCACGCTGGCAAGGGGTGCGAGATTGGTGCGCACACGGAGGCAGTACCACAAGATGTCCTTCAGGTGCACAAGCCTGAGGTCCTCACAATGACGAAATCAACAGAAGGGAAAGAAGTCTATTCTTTGGCACCACCAGTCCAATCACATACATCCACGCCTGTCGCAGCCACTCTTCCCGCTGAATCCACTCCCTCTCAACCGGAAGAGGAGGATGACTTGGGTGTAACAGTTGTTCCCGGCACACAGTGTAGACGTAAAGGCTGTAGCACAACATTCGTGAGCGATGCGGAGAACCGCACCGGAGACGGCGATGGCACCGTCTGTACCTACCACCCAGCACCAGTACGTCTTGGATCCCTCGTCACCGTCCAATAATTTCCTGTCTATTGACTGGGCCGGTTCATCTTGTAGCCCATCTTCCACGAGGGAAGTAAGGTGCGTAGCAATGTAAATTACGTAGCCTGCGCTCGACTCTTTACATGTTTTCTGTTTGCATTTTTGATGATTCTCATGCAACTCAGGGTTATCTGTGCTGCAAGCGGCGAGTCCTGGAATTTGAAGAATTCCTCAAGATCGAAGGATGCAGGCAAGGCCGCCATGTCTTTGTTCCGAAGCAGAATGTGTCAGGAGTGCTGGTGCGTGACACCACGTTTATTACGTCGTCTTCCTGGCCATTGACAGTTCCCTCATCTGTTTGCGATTGTTAGGCTGAGCAGTACACTGAGTGCCGTGTAGATCACTATCAGACACCGTCCGAAGTGCACGTGTCCGTATTCGCCAAGCAGGCTGACAAGGACAAAAGCAGGGTAACGATTGAAGAAACACAGGTTGGCGTTACAACGCGGGCGATTATGAACTCTCCATCGTTTTGCTAACGATAGTGTGCACAGGTACATTTTGATCTGTATCTGCCCGCTCAGAAACGGTTCAAGCGGACTATTCAACTCTTTGGACCCGTCGAGCCGGAAAGGTCTTCGTACAAGTTGTTTGGGGCCAAAGTAGAGGTCGTTTTGAAGAAGTTGGATACCCGGAGCTGGACCGTCCTTGAGAAGACAACGCGTGACCTCGGAAATATCAGCTTGACGTTTGGGGTTGGGGGGAGAACCGGCACGATCGGTGGCAAAGAAGTTATACTCGACGAACAGAATAGAAACCGGGCATCGTGAAGAAATTGCCACGAATACTGAGGTACTTCACACCCAAGCTTAACAGAGAGTATAACATGAGCTATGATATCTGTGTGCATTAAGACGAGCGGCAACCCGGAGGGGGACCACAGTCAGAGTTGGCCAGGCATCTTTATTTTTTCGAGCGTCTGAATGAGGTCACCCTCTTGGAGACTATCAAAGCCCTGTAAGTTAACGCCGCATTCTATACCCTTTCTAACTTCGGTCACGTCTTTCTTTGATTGCCTCAATGCATCTATAGGGCCTGGAAACGAGTTGCAGCCCGAATATCCATGAAATGAACTTGTCACCACCTACCTTCATGAATAACTTTCCCTTCTCGTAATACCCTGACCAAGCTCGACCGTTGCAGGATCCCTTGCGTGACTCTGCAACCAGCGATCTTTTTGCAACCTCCCTTGATCTGTATCTCAAACAGCTGAAGTATCACGGCCTCACCGATGACTTTGGTATCGTAGGTACATGGCAGGAGGGTTATGACGCGATCCCGAACGTCATCGATGACACGGTATATGATGTCGGATGCATAAATCGAGACGTGATTCTGGGAAGCAGAGGCTCCGACAGCCCGCGGCACCCCTACTGAAAATGCAACTATCATCGCTGAGGCGAAAATTAACACACATACATGAAAGCGCAGGCTAGGACATACCTTCTGCGGCCTTCGCCATCATGACATCGGAGTCAGAAACATCTCCGACACCAGTGGAAACAATCTTGACACCAGCTAGGTGATTACCAATATCCCTGATTGCACCAACCAAAGCCTCGACACTCCCGCTGACGTCGCCTTTGACAATCATGCGAAGATATTTCTTGGTGTCCTGTTGATTAGGACCGGTTTCGGCCATTGTGGTTGGCACGCAATTGCCCCTCTTAGCTTTGAGTGCAATCCCCCTCTCCTTCTCCTCCCTCTCTTTTTCTGTTTGTCTCATTGCGTTTATTGCCTCGACATCACCTAAAGCGCTCTGTATATCTCGTTTTCGTTCCCGATTCGCACACGCTTTCTTAATGTCTGCGTCACTGCCTGATAAAACTTCTTCACCAGCAACGGGAAGCGACTTCCAGCCCGTGACTAGGACAGGAGTACCAGGGGCAGCAGAAGTGATGGATTGTAACGAAGGTGAAAGAAGGCGGCGTGTCGAACACGAGGAGATTCCTGCCAGAAGGGGTATTCCTGGAGCGAGAGTACCGCGACTCATGAGGACAGTTGCAACCGGGCTACACGAAAGTTGGGCAGTTGTCATGAATGATGCTGAAAAGTGGGCGCGAGCACTCACCCAAAGCCTTTCAGTATTCTGGACTCGAGGACATATCCCACGGGCGGGCAATCGCGTTCTGCGCGAAGGTCCATCATGTCGGCAACTAAAGCAATAGTTTCGACAAGATCGGACAGTCCTGATCCGGTGAGCCCCGAAACGGTAACACAAGGGACATCACCACCAGCCTCTTCCAGAGCAACACCAGCAGAAAGTAGGGCAAGCTTAGTCTTTTCCTGCAAGACGAATATGCAATGAAATAGTAAGTATGAAAATGTCCTATCACGAAAAAAAGGGATAAGTGACATGCATGCAAGAGAAGACTTACTACATCAGCGTCGGGTTTGTCAACCTTGTTAATTGCGACAACCATTCCAATATCACTCCCTTCTTTTTCACGTTTGACAAGTTCAATGACTTCCAGTGTTTGTGGCATGACACCATCGTCGGCAGCCACGACTAGGACAACGATGTCGGTAACCGAAGTTCCGCGTGCGCGCATGGCGGAGAACGCAGCATGCCCCGGAGTGTCCAGGAACGTGATCAGGCGCTGATTTCCCTCTGACAATGTGGGTGGGGAGCCACCACTCATGCTCAGCGGAACACAAAAGGCACCAATATGCTGCGTAATTCCTCCCGCTTCGGAAGCAGCAACAGAAGAGGAACGAAGATTATCAAGAAGGGTGGTTTTTCCGTGATCGACATGTCCCATAATGGCGACAACGGGAGAGCGGGTAGGCAACAGGTGTAGGTCCTCCGGGAGCGGCCTAATAAAGAACGTCGGGGAATCAGCAGAGTAGCCTGAAAGGACCGGGGCTCAGACTCGCTTACGGAGGGTATAAATCGAAAGCAGCTTCATCATTAATTATCGGGTTACGGCCGAACTCTTGAGCGAGTAAAGCAGCGTAGTCACTCGTCAATACTGAAGGAATAACTAAGTCCCTTTGATGAAGAGTGAGAAGACGACCGACCATAATCATAACAAGACTCTGCGTGCATCCCTACTTCCCCCATTTTATGTTGCAGTGTACCTTTGAACGAAACAGCGTCAGTCCGTTGTGCGCAATGAGAAAGAGGTTGACTATACGCAGGCGAATATTCAATGACCTGGCTAATTGTCCAACAGATATGGTCGAAGGGATGTAAAGATCTATTTGTACAGGCTTGAATTGCCGTTTCTCCTCTTTTTCCCTTTGCTTCCCTTGCCTGCGACTTGTTTTTGCTGCATTTCCTCTATATGTGCATTCCTTAGCGTAACCGGTGCAAAATGAACCACGCTCTTTGAACTTCAATCTAGACAAGCGTGAGGGTGGACTAGGCTCGGCTTGTGGCTGAGGGTCAAATGGACGAAATAAGCCACGTTCATTAAATTGAGGTAGAGTTGGACGTGTCCCGGAACGAGGTTTGGATTGACGTTCTGGTGCGGGGTGATTGGAATAGAAAGGAATGTATTCGCTCGCCTTCACCTGACGGGGTCTTGAGTTGAGGTGAGGGGGAGCCGACCGGGAAGCATCAAGTCTAGCAGCCGTATCTGGCGCTTCTGATCGAAGAGTCTGCCTAAAGGCGGGCTAGAACGTCCCTGTGAGTTTTATTTTATGTACTTGGTCATAACTAACTAAGCGCACCTGTATTTTCGGTGCTGTCGCGGCAGATCGTGCGTTCCTTGGGATACAAAGAACGGCTGGTCTCCGATGCATGGTGACCCTGGCGCTCCGGAGGAGGAAGAAAGAATGTTCAGCGAGGCTTCTGAGCTTCAAGCAACTCGAACTTGGTAAAAGCTTCGCGGTGAACAAGGGGAACCTGACAGAGTCGCCGGCACGGTCCGAGACACCTCAACGCTTACTCATTACGCGTACTGCTTCTACTCACTGCAACTTGAACTTCTTCGCCTGGTGACGCTAAACACCTCAGCAGAGATTGGCACAGCCTGCCAACAGAATCATGGCTGCATCCATCATGGGGTATTGTCTACTGCAAAGGCAGTCCTTTCTCCGCACGCCCTTGGCCCAACAGTGTCGACTATATGCCCTCTCGCGTTTTCCAAATCGTGCCACTGGTTTTGGGAGGCATTCCCGAGGTGACTCGGCACCGCGCAGGTCCCACTCAGACCCTTCTCCAGAAGAACGTGCATGGACATCTAGTTTCGAAGAAAAGTATTCCGTGGACCACCCACATTCTCGGGGACAAAACGTACGCCCCACTGTCAATTCTGAGGCAAGCTTGAAGCGCTTGTTGTTGAACAACGATGAGATTATAGTCGTAAGGTACTGTAAGCTGCATGGTTGAATTCGGGTCTAGTTTTACACCTGGGTAGACAGCTTGAAATGCTCAATATCTTCGTGGGATTCGAACAGTCGAATCGATATGCGATGAGTGCGCCCAAACCCCCTAGTCCCGAGTCTTACCTATAAACTGAGCTTTGTGAAGCAAATCCGACTGGAGAAGCACTCGGCTATATTGTCGAGGAACCGCGTGGCTTCCTTTCCATATTTGCAAGACAGGTGTTTAGGACGCACAGGCCATTCCGAGCACTGGTTATAGACACAGATGGGTCACCTGTTCTTTGGGTGCGTGCCCATGCCTTCGCAGCCCTAGCATTACGATCATGACTTACAAATAGCGATTGCTTCCAGATCCGTCGCCCATTTTCTTGGGTAAATTCTCGCATGTTCGTTGGACGCCCCAAGGAAGATCTTGGATCTGTTGGGGAAGGAGAGCCAGCTCTAGACACTTTCGCAGAGGTACAGCAAGAATGGCATCTCTGGAGGAGAAGGTACGACTTATTCCTACGGTACGTATGTTCCGTGTCGTCCGGTATGAACAATCCGCTGATCGGACGGGCTGTGTTGTACTTACTGGTTACTTGTCCGACCAAATGACCATATCGCCCCTTGTATTCGAATCGCACCACCTACACAATTGGCAATACCCTAACCTCTCACTTCCCGCTTTCCTTGCTAAATCACGTCGAAACTTCATCCCCTCCTTTCGGTGTCTTTCAATCATTAACGAATTCCCTACTATCTCCACGATCCCTCCGCTCACCATGGATCCTGGACATACAAAACGAACGTGGTATAATTTCAATCTTACATACGATAAATCCATCTTTCCCCATTCATGCCTCTGTCACGAATACGGATCATTGTTATTGACGTTTCCTGTCCGCTGCCAACTGCTCCGATCGGTTGGCACGATCCTTGTGCGTATTAATTCCTTTGCTGTTAATCCGATGTTCCGGCTTACCGCTACTCTGGTTCTGATTTCAGGTGATGTGACCTCTGGCACGGTGAATGGCTCACTTGATCTGGGCTGTTCGTTTCTTGCTCCGTCCGTGTTGCAAACGCCGCCATGGTCTATATTTCTATGGTGACCATGTCATTCTCGCACACTAAATGTCGCTGGATATATCCTCTGGTTCTCGGCATGTTTGACCAACTTCTCTCTCATCATACTGATTCAAATCATTCTTGTCTTCGATATTTTGGAATCCTGACTACTTGCTCCTTATATCGATGGGTATCCTCATCTTGGGGCTACTGTACATTAACTCTTTCATCTTTCTACTTGGCTCACGTTCCTACATTGCCGTCACTTTCCATGATATCCGGCGGCGCAACCTCCTAATCGGTTAACCGTTGTTGATACCAAATGCTCGACCGGTGGTCGATGGTTACCCTCGATCTGTAACTTGTCTTTCTATCTCTCGGGGTTCGGTGTCTTGAACGATGGGTGGTCGTACTGCGTCCTACATCATTTAGGTCCACATCCCATCGAATACTTACCACGCTCGATTCGGACGGTCGGCCCGAGCGCACTGTACCCGAAGCTTACTTTAACCAGTTTGCGCGTATCGACGCAGGTTTTTTGGCCTGGCATTTCGTCCTGCGGGACGAGCAAGGGCGAGGCATTGCTACCGTCGACCGAGCGTTTAGAGGATTCGGGAGAGAGGTAATGTAGTGGCTGAAACCTCTCCTTGAATCTGTACGGATGAGCACTTGGATCACAGATCTTTACGGACACAGGACAGTACACTGTTTCGTTCCGGGCGCCGGACGAGTACGCCGCGAGCGAGGATGGGAGGGTGATGTTACATAAGCCGGGCGTGACCAGGAACTTGACGGTGGATGAGCGGGCGGTACGTCGATTTGCCTGGATGTTGCGAGTGGTGAGGGCTGACTATGACAGCAGCTCGTCTTGGCCATGGCGAGTAAGATCACTCCATTTCTTGCCAAGTTCGCACATAGGCTAATTGTGTCTCCTCAGTCAACATTGACTACGATTATTTTTCTAGACATTCCGAAGGAGGGTACGTTCCTTTGTTGATTCGACGCATACTCCGCATTACGTTTGTAACAGGCATGGATTTGGTTTCTGGTGGAGCTCTGGAGAGTGAGCAAGCGAGCAACAAGTGTTGGATATACTCTTGAACAAATGGCGATATTACAGTGCGCGTTGTACATTAATACCCTTCGCCCACCTCACACAGGGCTTCTAGAAACACCTTTAGATCCTCCTGGTCGATTTCAAGGATGCTCGTATTGAATGAATTATGAGAGGACCGGGCGTTGCATCGTTCCTTGGCGTTGATGAATGCTAGACCAAACTCACTGATTGAAAGATTTCAATGTTCGACATCCGCAAGAGCGTTTGAAACACTTACTTTTTCGTCACATCCCCTAGTTCCAATGAACCCATCACCCCTACAACAACATATGTTTCTGCTTTCTCGTTTAGGCATGCCAGGACGAATGGCAAGCTCCTCTTCCCCCCAGCGAGCTTAGTTCCTGGCAACTTGTCTCTTAATGCATCAATCAACCAAAGTGCCAGACGGGAGAGTACACCGGGATGGGCAAACAGTGCAAGATCAGGTCCTTGAGAGAGAACGACAACACGATGAGAGCGCATCGTACGGATGTCCTGCTTGTCGATTATCGATGTCCCCTGTCGTATGATGGCCCGGTGGAGTGACATGGACAGAGCGAGTGCATCGCGGAGAGGCACGATGCTGGAATATTCAGGCATCTAGCCACAAGCAATGACAAGGACTTACTCGGTGAGAGCGTCGTAGGCTGCCCAAAAGTTCTTGACCCACCAGGGCTCTGCAAGTTCTCCTGCGTCGCCCGGCTTCAATTCGCCATCCCCCTCTATATTCACCTCATCGGCAGGCTCCCTGTTTGCATGCGTTTCACTGATGCCTCGTTTACTACCCTCCCACACGCGTCCACTCCCAAACCATTCACCGCCGTGCCGGGCACCTTCCACCTCGACCTCGATCCTGATACCACCAGCCACGTCCAAGAGGGCGCCAACAGCCTCGACAGCATCGCCAGCGCTAAGGGGAGGGGCGCGATACCCGAAACATCGGACGAAGGAGGGGAACGTGAGTTCGACGAGACCGTACTCGGGGGCGATGGCGTCAAGCTTGGATCTGAGCTGATGCTTAAGATCAAGGTCCATATGGGCGTATAGCTGCTGGGTCTGGGGTATTGAAAACCTAACTCAGATGAGGTTAGCCGTGAGATGGTCGTGTGAGGGACACAAATCACCCCATTTTGGCGAGCAAGCCCGTAAGCCTCTTTCGACCCCGTTCCTTCCAAATGCCAAGTTTGCCCGCCACGTAACTAGAGTGAAACATGGCATCGTACAGGGTCCAGTGGCGAAGGAGAGTGAATCTCAGTTCCTCGGCAGACCGTACGGACAAGTCGTCTGGACCAAGAGCAGTGATTGTATCGACAGTAGTGGTAGCCCCAGCTGGGAGTGGATTGAGACGGGATACTTCGTCGTAATAAATCGCATGATATTTTTCGTAAAACTCGCGTGATATGCGGGAAGTTGTGTACTGGTATGTTAGCCCAAGAATCGCGAGCCTGTCAGGATGACCAGAAAGAGATGGGTCGATGACCGAGTGAGACATACCACAGGAGATCACAGTCTGCGCGCTCGAGCACGGTAGCGAGGATATAGATTGTGGCGGAAGCGCTCTGGCTGTACCATGAACCATTTGTGTAGTGTTTTTCGACTATTGCTTGGTACGCCGCACGTTGTTCTCGCGACATTCGAGCGGGCGCCTGGAGAAGGTGTCAGTAGAAAGTGGGGCTACGGATAAACGTGGCGACATTGTCTAGCCTGGGGCGTTTCGCACCGAGCTGATCGAGGGTTTGAGACCTGCGCTTGCGCGACGGGCTGCCTCCGGTGGAGGCCTCGTCTGTCCCGATGTCGTCTGAGGGATCGTCCTCGGAGTCAACGCCGGAGCTGTCGTCGGAGTCAGGTTCTGGCTCGTACTGGGAGAGGTTGAGCAAGTGAGTGGCATGGGCGAAGCGAAAGGACGGACTTCGAGTGCCTCCCAGGCCGTTCTTTGGGCGTCCATGGTGTCAACCTCACCGTCATCCCAGAGGACGATGCGATCAGCGACATCGCCACCGCCGAACAGGGTCGAGAGATTCTGTGGTCTGGTGGAGTCGATGACGTGGACGGTCAAGCGTGGACTGAAGTCGCCGAACCAGGCGGGAGAGGGGAGGTCGAGGATGGCGCCCATGTTGATGAGAATGAGGGTGTGGAGCTGGACGGCGTGAAAAGACGGGATGCGGGCGGGGAGAGGCACGGACCTCGTTGCAGGCGGCGAGATCGGCTTTCATGACCTCGAGCTCTGCGACGCCGGACACGGGGATGATCTTGTGCATGACGTCGTCCTGTTTGAGGAGGTCGGCGAGCATCCTGGCGGCGCAGAGGGCGTCGACATCGGGTGCGACGAGGAGGAGGAGGGAGGAGGCGGACGTGAGGGGGGAGCGACGGTGGGCGGCGAGGATGGCGGCGTACGCGTCGGCATAGGAGGGGCGGGAGGCGGAGGCGAGCTGGGGCGGTGGCAGGCAGACCATCGGGGAGGTGTGCACGTGAGGCGGAGCGCGTGGAGGACATGCGTCTGCGGCTACTTAAACCCTCCTCAGCCTCGCCCCAGCTCGATCCCTCCACCAGCCATCATGGCGGACCCCCGCCAGCCACTCTCCCCCAACGTGCGCTCACCCAACCCGCGCTCCCCGGCCCACCGCGACCGCGACCGCGACCACGACCACGGTGAGCCGGCCCGTCCCCCCCCCCCCCCCCCCCCCCCCCCCCCCCCCCCCCCCCCCCCCCCCCCCCTCCCCCCCCCCCCCCCCCCCCCCCCCGC